>KL262021.1:9563-30399 GCA_000699545.1 Podiceps cristatus | reverse complement strand
TATTTTTCCCCAAAGCCATTACTTTGCATTAACTCAAACCGCTATCACGAAGTTATTTAAAGCGAGCGGGTACTGGCTGCTAATGCACCCAAGACTTTGTTCAGGAGGAGGTGAAACGATTCACTGAAGCTTCGAGAGGAAAGTGCCTACATCGGTGACTTAATTAACTGCAGCTCCTACGGTAACACAAGTCTTCCCTCCACTGAGGGAACACCAGCAATGCGGAAAGCGAGAACATCGCCGCCGCGCAGCAGACCTGCAGGCCAGCTGAGCTCCGCAGCCCACCCCGCAGCCGCAGGAACGAGGGGCTGGGCTCTGCAGCAGGCCCGCGCGGCTCTCCCGCGCATGCCGGAGCTCAGCTGCCGTGAGGAAAGGCCCCCGCACTCTCACCTGCGGCGTAATACAACATCTGCGTTTTCCACACTGCGCTCCTGGGACAGCCGCTACCAGGAGACTACGCCTTCACACTTCCACTAGTGGCTCCGCACCACGGCAACACCGACACCTGTATCACGCGCGCGTAGTACCTCTTCTACCAGCCAGAAACTAAGCGCTAGCTATTTTTGCTACAATCCTAGCTACTTTGTGTTTAAATCTCTTCTATATTCTATAATGCTCCCCTGCCCTCCAGAGGCCAATGACACTCTGCAGCAGATTCGAGCGTGTTTTAGGGCACAACGGTGCTAACAGACGCCTTTAACAGCGACTTACAGCACTTCCGACATAAAGCAATAAAGCAAACCCTGTATTACAATGGTTCACTGAGAATTCTCTTTTCAGTTCTCCCCATTTTCTTCGCTACCATCTCTGGCTTGTGTTTCACCTATATATATACACCATTGCTCTTTGAGGCTGAAACCCCATCTTTTCCGTGAACCAGAGATACACAAACCTATTTTTTTTTTTTTGTAAAAACTCTTGTTTTAAACCAAAATGTTATTAAAGTAAGTGTGAGTAACATCACAGTATAATATTTAGAGGGGAAAAAATGGAAACAAAAACAGTATCTGTGAGATTACAGAACTAATTAGATAAAAAAAGTATTGATTTTAGTTTTTTTCAAGAATGAAAGTAGGCTAAAATAAGTGTATGGACAGAACAAAAGAGAAACATGAAAAAACACTGGCATCTGAACAGAATGAAAATTAAAATGGTGACATATAAAAAAAGGCAAAACCAAACCACAAATGCATGCTAAAAGTACATAAGCTAAGTAAGAGTCACAAAGCACTGACTTACACATTTTTAATCTACTACTACTTTTACTGGAACTAGTATCTCAGTTAATAAGCAGCAACTTTGTATTTTTCATTCCAAAACGTCATGGCAAATGATGTTTTGGGAAACAAAACCCAAAGGTAAGTCTGAAACACGTCAGAAGTTACACAGAAGCCCATAAAAGCAATTCCTTTTAAACAGGGACAAATCGTATTCTCTCTTAAGATTCATTAGAAGTTTGTGTTTAATGACCTACTGAAATATGTTCACGTAACTCATGTTATTGCTTCTCTAAACGTTTCAAGCTTAAAATCATACCTTTCACATCCTCATCTTCAATGGTTGTATTGGAACTCTCTGTTGATTCCTGTTGAGAAGCAAATATAAGTGGAATGTATCATAAAACAAGCCAAGCCTTATTTGCCCGCCTTCGAAAAGTACAGTTAGTGACAGGTATCATGCAAAGCCTTGAAGCAGGGTGGGATGTAATTCACAAACAAATGGTCACACACCGATTAAGACATTTCCACCCGAAACTCACGTCAAACATGGCCATTCTCTACAGAAGGGAACGTAAATACATTTTCTGCTGTCTAATGCTTTTACTTCATGGGAATATAAAGGAAATTTTTAACATCCAACTGTACTAAGTCCATCTGAAATGCCGCATGAATGACCTCAGCCAAGTAGGACAGCTTGCCATTTTCAGCTTAGTGGTTAAACTGACTGCGCAAAATAAGTCATTCCAGTCCCACTTTTAAACATGCAGCCTTCTGCATGCCGCCGTTTCCAACCGTTTCGCTCTTCTGCTGATATGACCTATGCAACGTATATTAAAACAAAGTCTCTCAGTGATTTTAAGATCGGTTTCTGTCATTTTTATACTGTTTTTGTGATCTAAAAAAATAAATAATTGTAGGAGATGAAGAATTGATAAATGTATGATACTGACTTGGACAAACTAGGGTATCTTTGTAGTAGTATTCTTCAACCAACCAGTCAGACAGGGGAATGACTCATGTATCAGACAGTTTATACTTAAGCCACCACACTGTTAAAAAGGCAAGGCCACTCTATCTCAGTCTTTCATGAATTACCAGAAACATGAAATATTATGGACAAATTCAACAGGGCACTGTCAAATCTAATAGTTACATACTTTTAGAAAGCCGGAAAGTTTTCTAATCTTGACTTTTTTTAATCTGTACAATTTTGTGAAAAGTAATTTTTTTTTTTTCTTCAATTCACAGCTTAATAGCAAAAATGATTAACCGGTCTATTTTTATCTGAGAGACAGAAGATCAGCGTGGTACTGTATTTAACTCTTAAAAGAATTTTACAATTAAATAATAAAAGGTAAATGACAATGCCCTTTATGTACTATGTCCTCACAAGGCTGAGCTGAAGGAATGTTCGAAATGGTTAATGCATTACTCAGATCTTAAAAAAAACCCAAAACGTATGTGCATCCATAAACAAAATACATGGATTAATTCACACACAAACAAAACCGAACAAGTCACCATGCTTTTCCTGAACCGGCTGGTGTTAGACGTCTCACGCTACACAGATGTATCATGCTCTATCACGTCGATAAAGTACTTGTAAGCAAACAGAACCCCCCCACGAATACAAGCTGTGAACACCATGCACAAGCTCACACAGCAGACGTAGCCTGTAATATTGACGCATCCACTCCAGTTGCCATACTACAACGATCAGTCTTTCAGACAAATTTAGGAGTAACACTCCGCATTAAGTGCTTTGCTTGTCTGCTGTGACCTTTTGGGACATTGAGTAACTGAATTGCTATGACTATACAATAAAACCAAGTAGATGTAGTCATGCCAATATTTTATCCAGGTTTTCTTGTCTTTAGTAGACTTCAGCAACAAAGATTAGTCTAATGTTCAAACACGGGCCGTTCGTTGCCTATGAGTTTAACCTCGGGGAGCTGGAAAAGTAGTAACACGAACGTAAGAGCTCTATGTTTGACAGATGCAAGGTAGATAAAGGAATGGAGTATACAAGCACAATACCATCAGCGCTTTCATGCTTGAGAAACGTCTGCATGCGTTATTGTTGCACTCGGATTCAATTCTTCTCATATGAAATAACCACAAGTAGTTAAGACTAGACAAATGAAATGTCAAATCTTTAAGTCAACGCTGTAAACAGTGACATTTTTGTTGAACAGTAAATTCTTTCCAGGAAACCTAGGATCATGTGTTATATGTAAAATTATGGTATTTCCCGGCCCTTTTCAAGTCCATGCATGAAAAAAACAAAACACAACACGTTTTAGGAATCAGCTGCCAAATGCAAACATCACAATACACGAGAAAAAGAAAAGAGCATGAAGAAAACATGTAAAAATCAAAAGACCTCTTTGTCACTTGTAATGTTATTTTTGTTTTGGAAACTGCTCAGTGATGTTATGGAAGAAAACCAAGGTCCTGTGCAAAAGACACGTCACAACATGGTGTATATGCATGCTGAGAAACAGCAGATGGCATAAACTGAAACGACATCTTTATCCAAGGTGACAACTGCACATAAAATTCGTCAGTATAATCTCACCACACTCTGAGAACAGTGTTCTTTGGTTTTACTTAGACTGCAGCATTATTGGCTGAAATGAGGGACACAGCACGCTCCTGGCACCTGGCTGCCCAGGGTACCAAACTCCGCCAATTGCTACCGACTCCCCCAAGAGCAATCAGCGGGTGAAGACAGATGAAAACAAGCTCAAGAGACACCAGGTGTAACAAACGTAGGAATGAGATTTTCCTTGATAGATTCTGGGAATGACCCTACTTTGCTGTGGAACAGTGGATGAAATGTGTGGTGTGGAAAAGCAAGATGGGAGTTGATTCTTTCTGAATACCTTATTTCCATCAGGGTTGTGGATTACTGTAGTTTGGGGCTCCTGAGCGAGAATAAAATAAAGAGAAAAAGAGTTCCCATTGGTAAATACATTCTCATTAGTGTGAGGGAGTGCAAGAAGAGCCAGCTCACAAATGCTGAACACTGACAAGAGCTAAAACAAACGTTAACTGTTGCCAGAGGGTGAAACTGGATGTCTTTAATACAGATTTCCTCAGCAGCAAGCCAGCAAAAAAGACCATCTCACCTAAGGCAGCAGCATGCAGAGACCTTATTCATGACCGATGCATAGAGGGCTTTGAAGCTCTGGAGACCCGCAGAGGCTCTCTTTTGCACAAAGTCATACCAAATGCTTTGCTCGTGTTCCCATCTGAGCTAGGCCAGACAAGGCGGCCAGAAATGACCTCTTTTCTTTAAGCAGGTTTGCTTGTATTAGTATTAAATGATCAAATAAAAACACAGAGGGATCGGTAAGGATTAAGGATGAGTTAACTACCTCCAAAATTTTGATGATTTATATTACTACCGATTGCTGCCCTGGCAGAGCAGCATACAGTAAGCAAGAGAGATCTTTGCATCATTTTACAGTAAAATTTCTCCAAATCCTTCTCCCTTAAAAAAAAAAAAAAGATTAAATAATCTCTGAAATGACAGTTAGCCAGCATACTTTCAGCATGGACGTGCACGGCTACGTCTGGAAACAGACCGCCATAGAGTCATGCGTGAAACCTGTCAACTGGTCCTTAGAAATTACTCAGCAACGTATGCTTCAGCACCAGTTGCACAAAACAAATCTGAGAGGAAAAGCCTCTCCCAGTGCATGCGAGTTTTCCACATTTTCAGAGCTATATATGCGTGCATACGGGAAACAATACCTCGCCAAGTCAGGCACTTAGGCATTGGTACCTGTATTTCTGAGCCCTGTGATACATCTATGCCTAATAGGAGCTACTAATAAAAGCAAGACTGCAGCAGAAACATTCATGAACAGCACTCTGATTAGTAATACGTTCCTAGCAGAGCTCATTAATGAGTAATGTCTCCTGCAGATTTAAATGTAAGAGGAACAAGCAAAAACGTTTAGCATGAGATGCCTCTTGATCCCAGTGAAGACTTGCAAAGTCCTGCTGAGTTTTAGGAGATATGGAATGAAAATCTGAATAAGGTCTATTTTATGGTTGCCTAGCAATAATCCTGTTAGCTCTCCTTGATATCGACACTTATACTTTGATAAAAGCAGAGAAAGAGTAGTTTGGGTGGTTGTTTTTTTGTGGTTTTCTTTTTTTTTTTTGGTGTGGTTTGGGTTTTTTTTGCGCAAAAGGTTAGCATTAAAAAGACAGAAACAATCATCAGGCAAAGAGCTAAGAGCAACATAAAAGCGCATTCTACTCACTTTCCGGCACAGCATGCAAAAACTTCAACTACAGTTACAAATGCTATGACTCTACCGCATCCAGCTTCCAGGTAACATTTTCTATTAATACACACGCTCTAATGGACTTCCTCACAAAAAAAAGAAAGCATAATTCAAACAAAAAGTTTTTCCAAAACCTGTTTTTAGAAAGCAAACAGAGTAAATGCATGAAAAAGCAAGAAAGGAAGAACAAACAGAAGACAGTCAAAAACTTCAAGATAGCGTGAGAAGGAAGATTCCAGGTATACCAGCGCCGGGGTAGGAATATTTTCCTTGGGGCTGGTTACCACGTTGGTTTTGTTGTTTATCTGTAGGTATGCAGAAAATAGAAACAGACAGGCCTTAGAACTCGCAGTAGGCACCGTATCTATATCTCTCTGTATAGAACATCTATATACAGATATAGATATCTATATATAGATATAGATATGGAAATAAAGAATCACAGAAAGATGAACTTATGAACTTGAAAGAACACTAATGACAGATCTGATAGCCAGCTGCAACTCCTCCAAACGTGCTAGCTATGGGTTTTCAGATGCACTATACAATGGTCTATATAAGGTATAGATGACTTCAGCTGTGACCCTTAGAAGAACAGAGAGCCTTTAAGTAGCAGCTAAACAGATATAAGAAGAATAAAGAATTAAAATGGGTCTGAAAAAAAGTCCTAAATAGCCACTGCAATGTCTTGTCATGCATCAGTATTAAATAATTGCACTCAGTTCTTTATTTCTGATTACCTATCGCTACCATAAATAATGTTCAATTATTCAGAGCTCTCCAGAAATCTATACATTTTTTTCTTTTCTACTGACTTCTGGGAACAGATTTGAACAAGTGGAACTGATTTCAGATCTGAATAAATACAACTGATGCTAGAAAGAGACTGGTGCCCCTTTATCTCTTTTAGTGTTATTTTAGACAAAAGTAATTGGCAGCTGTGATTTTCTGCAGTCTCGAGAATCCTGCAGCAACCGGTTATCGGCTTTTCAATTTCGGTACTATAACCAGAAAGCGTAAGCTTTCACACTGTAGTATCTGTAGTCTTACTCCACAGATCAGTACATATCTGCTTAACTTCACACGTAGGTCATCATGTTAATTCTTAAGCTTAGCACAGTACTACACTCTTACAAGACTTTTGGCTTTTACTTAAACAAACTTTTAGTTCCAATGCACTGTTCAACAATAAGTTTAAAGGTATCTGATTCTTTAAATCCATTTTTAAGATTCAGCTTTCATAAATACCATGGTATGAAAAGAACAGAAACACTGAAAATAATGTACCAAGCCACTTTTTACATGCACTAAGAAGCAAGATTATAGTAAAACTAGTTTAAAATATGTCATTTTTTTCTTTAACAATAATTAGGAAAAAATTTTATGTACGTTTTGGTCACATCTAATTCTAACAAGAGCAGTCCAAAGCAGCATGCAGAACTGGGTGTATAGATATGCATTATCTGGAAAGACTTTGATCCAAAAAAGTAGTTCTACTGAACCTTCTACTCACAGGACTTAATAATAAATGTGCAAAACAAAGCAAAAAAGTCCAAAATTCTTTCATTAATGGATTTTTGTAAAAATGTAATTAGCTTCTTCATTTAAAGAAACAAACGCCAGTAATTTTGGGGTCAAAATTTGGTATTTTTTCTTCTAAAAGAAAAGCCTTTCTAAAGCAATTAGGAAATTACGATATGCTAACTGACATATACAAAAAGGCGTAAAGAAAGAGGAAGTCCTAGAATAGTGGACCCAACTGAGCTGTGTCTGGAACGTCTGACGTCCAATTCAACCTTCCCAACGACTCAGTGTCTCAGATGAAGTGTTCAGCTTCTCAGCCACGCGGGCTACCATCTACGTTTTGTATGTGCCGAAGCTTTGCTAAATCCCAGCATTCAGAACTTAGGACCACTGGGGAAATTTGCAGAACTTAATGTCCTCAGCAGTTTTTGATGATTATTTTACTCTGGTATGGATGTGGCAGCTGACTTTTTGATTGCAGGAATTAAGCCTGCAGCTAAACCGAAGTCTTACTTAGGCTATGTCTAGATTATGGAAATATCAACGGGATTTGCATTAATTAATTACAGACTGCAAATTTCCTTATCTCAACTAGCATTTAACTGACTTTGAAGACTATGAAGCAGTCCCGTTAGGTAATGTCAGGGAACGTTATTTCAACACTAAACGTTATTTAGTAATATTTGTGATAAGACCCATTTCCCTGTCTAGAATAAAAATAATTTTCTTTCATTTAAAATCAAAGTTCACAGTGTTCTACAGCAGGAGGATGAGAAATGGTTTTTTTTTTAACAACAGTCTTTCTACAGAAATTGTCATTAAGACAAAACAGGAGTCGTGATTGAGTTCCAAGTGTTTAGTTCATGCTCCAACTTGGACTAGTTCTTGACAAATAAGTTTCATTTATCTATTCACAATTGCAGCTGTAAATTGCAGTGGTGTCTGAACTCAAAGATGGAGAGAATAAATACCTTCACATATAATGTAAATCATGGGGAGACATAAGTATTAGGAAGTATTTTATATATCACCTAACTTGCTTAGATATTTCTGGGACTGCGAGATGGGCAAAACCTGACCTCCTTACTCAGGAAAAAACTTTAAAAAACACCCCAACCCTTTCAATAAATGGAAATCCAGCAGGAGAATTGTGGAATAGTGAGATCACGTACAACACTGCTTGACAGCATACTTAGATCTTCCAAAACAAAATCATGTATCAAGTTGTGTAACTAAAAATTCATCATTTTATGACAGTGTAGTCATCAAGAGACTACAACTACAAAGGCCCTATCAAAAGGCAGACACACCTAAAGCAAAAACACGAGGAAAGAAATGACGATTTCACCAGATTTCATACAATCCTATTCAGTAGTAGCCTAATACAAAAAATAAAGTGATACAACAAATGAATCCTTGTTGTTGAATACATAATGAAAACAGGTTAATCAAATTTCAATTTTCCCTGAGTAAGGAGAGCAGGCTTGGGTCCATACTCCCTTGGTGAAAGTCCTACAAAAATAAACAATATCCATTACAGCTACTGCTGAAAACTGCAGGAAATATATTCAAAACTTCTTAGTAAGATACCAAGAATACAGCATTTGTTAGAAAAAGCAGAAAGAGAGAATGTAATTCAAAATGCAGCTTTCTTCTGCGTGAAGAGAACTTGGTAAAACCCTTTGAAACTTAGAGAGAAAACAGCAATAAGCCTGTAAACTTTCTCTCTCATAGAACATATACATGTGCTTTATTAATATATGAACACATATTGTGTATTTTGCATGTATTTTAACAGCAAAGGGAAATGATTGCAAAAAGAGTAAAATATTTTCATATTCCAAGACTGAATTATGCTTAAGTGATGACCTCCTACTTGTTGTGAAGAAGGTAAAACTTTTACAGTGATGCACCGCTTGTCAAAAGCCACTCTTTTAGGTCTGACCGTAGTGCAGGACAGACACGCACAAACGCTCCAAACAGCCGGGCATGACTGTAGAACCATTACTGGTCTTTTTTTCAATATATTAGAGAAATATTTTAAGAGACAAAACCTGCATCTTTGGCCTTATCTCTCCCACGGTGCTTCTGTCAGAAGTTAAAGCACACTTCACATTTAGGATAGCGGAAATATCCCCACCGTACCTTTGCTGTGACCCTCATTTGGAGGCCGTTACCACTGACCCTGTGTCACTTAAATTCCGTGTTCACCCAAAGAACAGACTATTTACCGATAACTGCAAGTCTGCTCAGACCCGACCAGCAATTTCCGCTTTTGCAAGGAGAGTTGTACTTCCCAGTGAAAGGTGAGGATGAGGGATATTTGCCTTCTCTCCACCGGCAGAAGCTGGCTGGGACACCACAGCTGATCATCACGAACATCTCAAAAGTAAGACTCCAAACCGTAATACACGGGAACAGCGTAAGCTGCCGCATGGGACAGAGGCCAATGAATACAAGATCATAGAGTAGGTTGAGGAAGAAGAGAAGTTATAGAGACTGACTGTCAGTTGGGACATCTTGTGACAAAGTCCTGCGCTGTGAGGGAAGTTAGTTTGGAAACTGTAGTATGGAAAGGCTGTGAATTTTGTTACTTTTTTTCCACCCCACCCCCCCCCACTCTTGAGCATTTAGTACTGCATCTTGGTCTACAGTGGCTGAAATAAGCAATACTATTTCACTGTGCAGAGCAATGTGGTTTGTGTTACATTTTATGATATTAATACTGTTAGCTTTTAATATCAGAAGGTTTTAAAAATTAACAGAAGGCTGTTATAAGATTACGATTTTGTTACTATTTTTACTTACTAAGGACAGCTGCATTGGCCAATGTTACATCTACTTTTTTGTTTTCTTATGTCCCCAGGTTAAAAAAAAAATAAAAAACTTGCTTGAAAGAACTGCAGAACAATTCACTGTGGATGGCATATAGCAACTGCAGGCTTAAAATTCACAAGGTTGTGCTTTAAAGTCTGGCAGCTTCTCACAGTACGTTAACAAAACTAAATGCAACTCTGATTTCTAAAGTGTGAACGTTTCACAGGAGGAAAAAATCTGTCGATAAAGATCCTCACCATCATCTGAACACTCGAACTGGACTTCCTTTTCTGAATTGACCAGTCAGAGAGAAAGGAAAAGAAGAAAATATGACTGGTTGGATTTAAGTATCAATGCATGGAGTACAGTATATTTCTGTTTTGGCTTTTTTTTAGAAAAGGATCTTTTTTTTTTTTTTTTTTTTAAAAAAAAAAGACAGCTTAAGCTGTAGGAAGGGTTGGAAAAATACTATGGAGCATAAAGTAACTCAATAACAGAAATGACAAAAATAGAATTCCCCAGATGTAAATTTACTCCCTTTGCTCCACATGACCATGCAGACAAACAGCAGACAGATAAAATGTGCTGAAAACCAAAATATCAAATCCCAACAAGGGTAATTTAGGCAAAATTTTGGCAACAATTGTTTCCAATATTATAATCAAAATTGAGATATAACAAATACCATTGTAGACCTGTAGGAGGAATGATATTTGAAAAGGAAAAGCTAGTCAACTAGACTACAGAGAATTTATCTATTCCACAATGAAACACGTTAAGGATTTTCCACAGAAATCTCCGAATAGTACTGAATGGGTGCTTCTCCATATAACCATGACGATTACTACTTGGCAGCGAGAAGCACTGAAATCGCAGTGTACTCACTTCATTTTAAGTCAGTCTGAGGATTTTTTGGATAGGAAAAGTATGCATATGTTGGAGAACGGGGACGTATATACTATGAATCTGGTATTTAAGTATACAATCTTTTGTTTAAGTAAAAAGTTAAGATTAAATAGAAAATCAAAATTCAGGTCAAAGACACTCTTCTGAGTAAACACACAGAGCACAGAAGAACATCTTCTGAATCATATAATGAAAACATGAGGCACTTATTTTTGTCTTCAGGAGTCCTCTGAGAAAAGAAATAAAATACTTTTCATTGCTGAGCAATATATTTTTTTTTTCTGGCTGTTTTTCAAAGTATTTATCCAGAACATTCATTTGTGAAGCATCTCTCCTCCTGCAGGATCTGGTGACATGAGAATGGGAGCTCTAAATCATATATGAAAGCTGCCAAGATGTTCCCTTCTTGGCAAGCTCTAGTAGTCAGGATGAGCTGATGTGTTGAGATAGTAAACCCCTCAAGTTCTGCCAAATATAGCAAGTACATCTGGCAGAACACACCGCATGTGGAGCCAAGCCTATCAGTAAAATTTTGGTCTTCCATGAGATTGAATGAAAAGTCAAGGGGAAACACGGAGGCAATAGAGCTGCAGATACACACTGATACCTGAAAAGCTAACATACCCACCACCAATCAATCATTTATAAGCTCATTAATAACACCGAGTCATTAATTACACAGTCATTCTTCATCAAAATAGCGAGAAAAGCATTTTCTTCAGTCGTTTTCTATCTTCCGTTTACTGAAATGCTTGTTTTTCAAGTATTTCTTTTATTCCATTTTTTAAGCTTCACCTACTAACTTTAATCACTTGAAATACACAGTGAGAAGCACTTACTAACAAATTCTATAAAGAAAAGAAGTAACAATAAATTCTAAAAACTGGCAGAAGTTACAGATCGGTGGTGACTAACATAATATTTTAAAGCACACGTGTAACCTACCTTAACTCCATCCGGCTTTTTCAGTAAGCTCTTGGCTGCTGTAAAACGAGACAAATAATTTCAATGTCAGGTGGTTACCACTGAGGTCAACCAGCTGTGCAGCAAACCCCCACTGCCTCTCAGCTGCAAATACGTTTTCAGCTTTTATTTCTTCCTTTTGTTGCTTTGAGTATAGGAAATGAAATATTTAAGAAACTACAAACACACCAGATTATTGTACTTCTCTTTTTCCATCGATAAAAGCTGTAGGTTAATGGTATTCCTACAAGGAGAAACGTCCTTGGGTGGCACGCAGGAAACTCAGCAGGTGCTGAGTGTAAAAGCAGCAGCCTTTGGGTATGTTCATTTTCTCAACTGCAATACGTTTAGAGTTGTTGAAGGGGACGGTTTGATACGACTATGAAAAAGTCCTGTTCTGAGGGCAGGGACTTCAATCGGATGTTTGTAGAGCCCACTGGTATTTTAATGATTTTATTAATGTGACAGTGACATAAAAGTAACCAATATTAGATCAGTAAGCGAGGTACAATACTATCTATTCCACCTAATGAAAAGAAAATGGGGTTTCAAAAAAGCGCCTCTGAGCAACGGTGCTTTGGGGATTTCCTAGCACGACAGGATTGGTCACCTTGCATGGAAGGTGAGGAAAGTTGCCAGTAGGAAAGGAAGAACGATCTGCTAGTGAAGTGTTGTTTTGGAGGGGTGCCTCCCAGGAGCCATCAATAACAAATGGTAGGCTCTGCCTCAACTTCTAATGAAGAAAAGCTGTTATTTTCTGAATCACATTGCACCTTGATCGAATTGCTTCAAAGCAGTGGGGACCGGTGGGCAAAATTTCACTTGCACAACTGTATCCGTGTGTTCGGCTTTAAATCCCACCGCTTAAAATGGTCACCAAGAACGGGGCGCCAAGTCACTCCAAATCATTACATCTGGAGGGCTAACGTGCAAACAGGCACACCGCAGCTCTGAACCTGAAAACATTTATAGCAGAAATACATGCTGGGTGGCCTACCAAATTCAAATAAACTATGCACTTAAGTCTAAACGCTTCATGACTCACTGCCAAAGACTTGAAGAATAATAAATTTCAAAACAAGCCTGGCTTTTTTTTTTTTTTTGGTTTTCTTGTTGTTTATAGCCCAATCTTCCTATTAGAAAGTATATCACGGCTTAGGTTGTAAGAAAGTGCTGTTCTATACATATGGTTTTACTTAGAAGTAGCGAGCCTTTTTGAAAGGGAAATGCTGCAGCTACCAATCTGGCAAAATCGAAAGGAGACAGTCCTGACATGGAGCTCCCTTCATTACCAGCATCCTTCTCTTTAAAACAAAACCAGCAACTGGACCTTGCAAGCCTAAGGTCGCTCAAATTAGCCGAGGATGCTGGACTTCGTGAGTATCTGATATAAACCTGCAGTTAATTTTTGTATTTCTGGCTTATTCTCCAGCTAGATCTGCATAAGGGCTCATTTAGCTCTGGTTCAGAGTACTGAGAATGTAAGATCATCTTGGAAATTGTACAGAAATAACTGATGTCCATTATTGTGTTGTTTACATCAAAAAGAAATGGAAAGTGAAGGCAGGTTAATGTGTATAATTTCATGAATATATCACCCCCCCAAATGCAGTTGTTTAATTATGGACATCAGCCAACACTACCATTAAAACTCTCAATGGGCTAAAATTAACAAGAATAAATGTGCCTGTATTATGCAACATTGAATATTTTTATTTACAGAAACATCTAAATTAATATTGGAAATAAATTGTTTTGCAATATTTTTGAGATAGAATACATACTGTTGTCATGTGTGCTTACAGGACCTGATACAACATGGCCTTAGGTTTTACACTACTACAAATATTGTGGGCGCTTGATTAACTTCAGAAATTCATTTCGGGAAAGCAAGGGGAAAGAGCTATTTCTAAAACCTAAGGCCAAAAAACCCAGAAGTTCATTGCTTTCGAAGCCTGTTTTACACTGTTAGTCCTTACAGAAATATGGGAAAGCATAAATCGATTCTTATAGGCTGCTGTTCATAACAAACTATGTCTTTTTGCTAAATTTGTGCATAAAACTTCTGAGTTCTTTTAATGCTTAACAAACATTACATGTTATGTGTGAACGATTAAATGAAAGGCAGGAAGATGAGGGCACCAAAAGCAATGTACTGTGTTTATGGCATTGCCAGCACGTCCTCCAAAATGTGCCCAGGATGGATTATTATGCAGTATTTTATGTTCTAGGACATATTCCATACTCAGCTGCCTTTGTTGGTTTTGGCTTGGAATGTATTTTTAACAATATTTGGATGCATTCTTTAAGCACAGATACTGCATACAAATCAAATATTTAAAGAATTTGCAGTAGCAAAGCAGTTAGCGTATTCTAAATTAAGCCCACAATGAAAGATTTCTCGCAACTACAAGCAATAGCTATAAATAAAACCTAAGGCAGCGCTAATAGGCCAGAAAGCAGACTGGAAAGAAGTGGCATTGTGACAACATGTAGAAATTAAAGTGATTTAGGACAAACGGCAATTTTGATTTAGAAGAGAAAAAAGATGTTCCTTTCACGTGCTGAGGGTCTTACCTCACAAGAAATATACATTCCACATAAAAGGAAGAAAGAAAAAGGAAAATAAAACACTTTTATAACCACATCGTTATGGACAAATGACCTTCAAAAGCATGCTTTGCAATGAAATATCATGAACAAACAACTTGAAAAAACAAAATGTCATCAAGGAAAAATATGGATCGTCATGGTGTAAAACAGAAATGATGGGTGACAAAAATCCAAAACAAAGCCAAAAATCCCTTTTTGCTTTTCATGCCAAAATATTTTAAAATTACTTCAGCTTTTTTTTGCTTCATGAGAGTTGAAATTGACCCTTACAAATACAGAGTGACGGTTATGAAAAGTGATGAGAAATGATATATTTGTTTGATCTTTAATAATAAGAATTCATTTTACAAGATATGCAGCCTACAGCATTCCTACCGTTAACATGAAGTGGCAGAATCTGGCAATTCATTAAGCGTTAAAGCAGCCTACAGCATTCCTACCGTTAACATGAACTGGCAGAAGCTGGCAATTCATTAAGCGTTAACCCAATGTAATTTACATAAATGTAGTCTTCTGTGCTATAGGTGCGTATTAAATATAGGAACTCAACTAAGAAAGAAATTGTATTTCAAGCACTACGCAAATTGAACAAGTTGTTCTCACATTCATGATTATGTAATTTATTCTGGATGACTCAGTGCTTATTATAATTCAAAACATGCCCAAAGCACTATCATGTTTTTGTCCATAAATTAATTTACGTTACACTCCAACAGTTAGACCACAGAGTGGGAGGATATATGAAATTACTGACTTTTAAATTTGTTGTTCTTTTTCACTATTCACTTGAAATCTCAAAGGGCAAAATGAAAAAATCAGTATAACATCAGAATTCTGGCAATCCTCCTATTGAGGACAATTCTAACTATTGACGGCAAACTTATTTTAGCTTTTGCTATTAGCATTTTAGTATAAAGATCTAAATCTCCAGTGATATCACTAAAAAATTATTTCAGAAAGAGGGAATATCTCATTATGTCAAGCTAGGCATTAGAAGAGATGGAAAAGGACTCACTTTACTACATTTCTTACTCATTAGTAAAGCAATGAAGAATGAACAGATGCAACAGAATCCTGGAATGAGATCTCAGGTATATAAAAATAAGTGTATTTTTAAATGTTGTTTGGTGATACTTATGCATGTGGAGCTATACGCATTATTGTCAATTTTCCTCCACCAAAACAGACAGTAAAACACTGCCTGTCTTTTGACAGGTAACACTAAAAAGGAAAGAGAAGAAACGCAATTCTACTGAAAAATTAGACTGTCACCTACAAGCGATTCTATTTGGCCCAAATAGTTTAAATTCTCGTTTGCTTCTGTGAAGAAGACAACTTAAGATATATCATGCTTAGATGCTCCCGAATAACAAAAGATCTTTCTGTACCAGTAAATCCTAATTAGATCTTAGTCATCACAGACATCAAAACATAAAGACTGTATTAATCTGGAGCTCAATGAACATACCTGAGAAATTTCTGGTAGCCAGCATAGTTGTCAAAATGGCCCCCTGTGTACAAATACATTTTCTCAAATTAGCATCACACTTGTGTCAAATTCTGAACACGAACACGACACAACAAAAAGGAAAACACAGACAAAAATTACATCAGCTGCTAAATTACCCCTGAAAGAATGGATCGTCTATGCCTTACCTGTCATACGTGATGCCATGAGTGCATAAATTGTAATTTAAGCTTAATTACACACCTACCAGCAATCCTGATATTCTCAAATATTTACCAGTTGTGAGTACGCGAGTACTCACCGGCACAGTAATCACCGGCAAAATACACAGCTGATTACGAAACAGACTTCACTCATTTGCTTAGATTCTTTTTTAGGTAGGAAGAGTTTATCTGTAACGTGCTAATTAGAAAAGTTCTCATCTGCAAAGTTATCCTGTTTGGTCAGGAAAAAACAAAGAATAATCTAAAAGAATAACCTTAAGAATTTTCCTTCAATGCAATATTTTTATCGTGCGTAAGTGAAGATGATTGTTATTATTTTGAATTTGACAAAATTTTGCCACGTTCTATTCACCTTCACAGAAAGTTTATGATCTTCATGCTCAAAAGCTGATCATCTATCAAATCGTTCATTTAAGCGTAATAATATTCCAAGAAAAAATTTGCTTAGGAACCATTTGTTTTACACATGGAACACAAGCCAACAGACTTTCCTCTTTCCAAAATTAGCTACTCATCCTTGCAGAAGTTTTCATTCTTACCTTTAGTTTTCTTCTTGCATTGAATTTCTTCAAGCAATCTACAGTCTCTTGTCTGTGCATCATAGAGGCGACAGTAGAACGTTGCTAAGAGATTAAGAAAAGAGTCATTTTAACGCACGCAGTCAGACATCCTGCATACTCTACAACATACATATTACAACCTACACCCCATACCTAGGCCTTTAATTCCTGCACTCTCTAACTGAAAATTACTATCTTGTACATTTCTTTCTCCGAGAATTGAAAATAATGCTCTAATTTTGCCAGTGAACTCCTGCACCACAAAATCAAGGCAAAAGAGTGTTTCCACAAAGCTCTTATCGCAGGCTGAGACCTCAATGTACGACGCTACTGACTGTATAATGACAATTTTACACTCCCCTAGACAGACAGCTGCGTAAGTAAGGGCAAAAACTACCCTCTAAACACCTTCACTATGTGTTGAAGTATACCATAAACTGATTAGTCTGTGAAATTACTCTGTTAAATCTGTGGGAATTACTTACACAGATCCATGGGTGCTTTAGTGCTTCTGATGCTGTGATACGTTTTGCTGGGTTGATGGTAAGCATTTTATTGATAAGGTCTTTTGCTTCAGGAGTCACCGTATCCCATTCTGGTGAGGGAAACTTAAGAAAAAATATGTAAGTGTGTATTATCTTGTACAATCTCTACAGAATTTTACCTAAGGATTTTTACTGATACTATTTCTGTAACATAATTGCTAGCACAAGTTAACATGTTGTTTCAAGGGGGAAAATGCGGTTTGCTGCAATTAGAGAAGTCTGAATTAGCTGATGTTATAAATAATGTTTTCCTCCTTTACTATTTTGATTTCTTATTTATTTGGTTCAAATGCACAGCATTTATATATTTACAATAACATGATGCCAACTGAAATTCATAGCATAAAATAACAATGGCAGACAGAATAACAAATTCCAGTCATCTGAGAGGCACATGGTCATGCAGCACTTAATAGAGCCCTAGTTTCTCTTTTAATAAAGACCAAAATATTATGCATTATTGTTCAAACTTCTTGTTTGCTTTTTCAATGTAAATCTTACAGCTAACTGTATAGTTATAGTATGGAAATCTAACTAGTCATGAATTTAACACCTCCCCGCTCAGCAAAATATTTATACGTGCACTCAAAGCGTCTGCTCAAATGCAAATGGAATGAAAAAAATACATGTCTTAAACTGCTTAAATCGTAATTCCCCACTGTCACCCTGATTATTACCATATATGATGACTTGCTCACTAGGAAGAAGACTTGACAGACGATAAGTTTATTTCCACTAAAGGCCACAGCAAAACAACCCTCTTTTCAGTCATCACCCTCCAGGACTGGATTCAAGTAAGAGCTTAAAAATTATAAGGTTCTGTCTTTTCCTCTTCATCGTTCACAAATTACCTAAATTTGAGCACCAATAGCCTTCTGTCTCTTTAATTTAATATAAATAAATGGATGATTTGGCAAAACTCATAACGTCATCAAATTATCTTTTTTTTTGGAATGCACATGATTAATGAAACTATTCCTTTTGGAAAGCTCTGTAACAGCTTGTATTTCCAAAAGTGGGCAACACAACAGTACCCAGATGCACATTTAGGAGCCTTAAGACTTCTTCAAAAACAGTTAGAATTACTGATTGGTCAAAGTGATAAACCATAAGGGAAAACACAGGTCGTTGGGAGTTCACTGAGGGCTGAACAGGCTTGTCAGGATAACAGAAGCTTGCATGACTTACACAAGCACCAGACAATGAAAGCTTGGAGCCACAAGGAAATTAGATTTAAAGTAGCATAGGAAGCTCCCATCCTAATAAGGTGCACGTTACTAAAGTGACATTTATTATATTGAGTGGCTCATAAAGATAACCAATAAAAAAAATTAGGAAATAATTCTAATGTCACCTTTCACTCTAGAAAACTCCTGTTTAGAAGTATAATTATAACTTAGTGAAAAGACAAAGTATGGCACATACATCATAAGCACCAGCCTTGATCTGCTGGTAAAGCCTGTGCTGGTCTTCATCCCAGAAAGGAGGATATCCCACCAGGAGGATATACAGAATGACACCTGCAGAAAATTCACAGTAGTAGTAAGGGATATTAAGAAACAAACCCTGGAAATTCATTTTGCATCTAACCACCATGTAAAACAAACGACTCAACAGTATTATCCCAGCTACTAAAAACCACTGCCTATTCATACTGGAGAAAACAGTAAATGCATATATCTCCTATGCATAGCTAACCTCCTGTGCCGGGTGGGGGCAAGAATGAGTATCTGACACAACATGACATCAGGAACACTGAATATGTCTAGCTAGTTGGAGAAATAATGTGTACGTTTCAGTGATCACGGCTGTTCCAGAAAAGCACATTTTTTACCTCTAGTTTTATCACAGCTTGTACTGGTGGCTGTAAGCTTGTGTTTGAACTGATCGCGTGAAAACAAAAATTGGGCATCTCAATTTTTCTGTACAAATATATAGTCAATAGGAAATTAAAAGTCCATCTGCTAGTTTTACAGAGATGATTCACTAAGACTAAAGTGCTTTCATAAATACAACCAGATAAGCGTGGGTAGAAGGAAAATAAGGAAACAACCAATTGTTCTCTGGTAGGTAGCTGCCACTTGCCAGGACTATAAAATACACTGTGTCAAGAACTGGATGATAAGGTAATTGCTCTGCACTCCAGTTCACAAAACATTTCATGTCACAGTTTGTGGGGAAGATCAGATTTTAGGCTGCTTGTGAACCAAAATTAAGGCCCGACTCGCAGTACAAATTGTTAGCTTTTCTAACTTGTCAGGTGCCTGCAGCTAATTCTTTTAATACTTTGTGAAAGTGTGTTGTGTAGACATGGCCAAGATATGTGTAGACATTGCCATGCTAACACACCTTCACTAATAATAATAAAAGAAAATTAATCTGGAAGAATAACAAAATACAACAACCTCTTCTAAAATTATTGAATTTTACTGAATACATATTATCTGATGCAGAATATCATATATTCTAGGTATCATCTCTCTGCCTCAAAACAATAGACTGAACATCGTCTTTCAGAATAACTTCTTACCACATGCCCACATATCCACAGGTTTTCCATAAGGATCTTTTCGTAACACTTCTGGAGAAAGGTATCCTGGAGTGCCAGCAAAACCTGTCAAAAGACAAGGCAAGTATTCTTAAAAGCTGTATGTGCTCTGCAAAAAACAAGTCATTCTCATCTCAGCCCACAAGGCACAGGACATTATCTCCCAAGCCATCAACCACTAACCACTTCCTTTGGACTTTGCTTTTTACGGTGAATCACCTAGAAGTAACGATAACGGGAATGCTTACGCAGACTTGGCACATCCCTTTCTGCCATCACGTCCGGTAGCCTCGAGAGAACAGCCAAAAGCCGGCTGGTTACCCATCTACACTAGCACTCCAGACTCAACAGTGGTGTCAAGGATCTGGTGACAGTTCAGCAGCGGTAGGTTTCCAGGAAGATTATAAGATAGCTGACGAAATTTCATTCATGACTTCTGCACTACTGTAAGCTGCAGCAAGACATCCAGCAGCGAGGTGCAAATACATTTGGCTCAGGGTCAAGGTCAAAAAAATTAGTAGAGGGAGTGTGGAAAACATTGTATCTGAGTGATCCCCTTGGAGATACTAATTGAAAGACAGGAAATGCACACCATGAATGCCAAAGACCGTTACTGTGGGATTTTTTTAATCATTAGCCTAATTTAGTGTATTTTAAAATAGCCCCAAACTACAAAATGAAGACTGTAAACATGGCTTGCATGGGATTTCTGGGAGTCCATCAGCTGTCAGCTGTGAGGACGTACCACACACAGAGTACTTCTGCTGACATTTATGGGGAACTGATTAACAACACGAAGGGGCAGCTAAGCTACAGTATCATGACTATAGGGGGCATTTCAAGGGCCCTATTCAGTCTCACAGGAGGACAGATTTCTGAGTAAACACCATATAGGGCTAGATTTAAGAAAAGTGCATGTATGGAAAGACTTTTCATTTAGAAGGAAAAAAGAAAGTTAAAACACTGTTCAAGTTTCTTCGCTCAAATGTGTGGAAACTCAATTTAGCCACTGCCAGATGGTGGCCAAGTAACTGTTCCGCGGCATTCAGGATCAGCTTCCACAGCTGGCTGTTACTTGGTAGGAAGCCACCAACCCGGAGCTCAGCTCTTACAGCCTCTGCTGTGAGATTCATACCTCACACAGCTA
>KL262020.1:16075-35921 GCA_000699545.1 Podiceps cristatus | reverse complement strand
GAAATGTTAATTTCCAGTTACTAAAAGAATCACTAGAAGTAATTCATATATAGATATGAGGTATATCTTGGGGAGTGTTGGAAAAGAACCACATCTTTAGTGTCCATGATTTGAAGTGACTTTTGTGTGACCAAACTGCAAATTAAATGTCTGCTTTAGATATTTAGTCATGTAATTCATCCATTCCTGTTTTTTCCTGCTCAGTGCAGAACTCCAAAAGAAAATGCCACATTATTTATCAGAGAACATCTTCCATTTTGCGATTCTGTTGCATTTCTGTCTCTGAGCACTAACACAAGGTGGATGGAAAAAGAAAACCCAAAGGCAAGGGAGAGAGAAACTGCAGGAAAAATTGTCCCTGAAAACAAATATTCCTGCTTTTAAACTAGACAGTTTTTTTGGTCAGATTGCTTTTTGTGCTTCATTCTCTTGATAGAGCCAGCTTAACATTCTTGAACTAAAGGTGCAGTTCTAACATGCAGACTTAACAAAATTAATATGTTCTGCCCTCTCCATGATTCTATTCCTGTTTCTTTCCTCATCGTTCTCCTTTTTGTCTTTCTGTTGCCTGGGGAGAAACAAAAGAGAATGACCTTTCCTATCTGTATCCATTAGCATTCGTTCTTTTCTCCTCTGGCTCACCTTGTTGCTGCCATCCCTTAGCTCCTCTCTTATGCATCTAGCTGCCATTTCTCTCTCTGGGGTTAATTGCTACACTGATATTAAAATTAGCAAGGTGTTTCCAAAACAGAATGTGGACTGTAGTGTGAAAATTGAAATCAAGCTCTGTGAAGGAGACATACTTTACAGCACTGTTACAATGCTTCTTATGTTATGCAGTGATTTATGTTGTTTTTCTGGTTTTATGTTCTGTCCAATGTAATGCAAAACATATTGCTGACAGATACCTATTTTGCTGTTATTTTAAGCAGGCCTAAGATTTGTATCCTCTTATAGTTCACATAGTCAGGTTTTATACCAGTGCTGTGGGAATGGAAAAGAGATCTTGTGGAGGACAGCTCTATAGAGAGCTTTCCTAGAAACTTTTTTTGGGGGGGACTCTTCTAACCTACATACCTTACAGGTATGCCTGAAAATCAACATAGTGATCAGGTACCTGAATCATGTACCTGATTAGGGGACCAAAAATTATGCTCAGTCTAGTCTATACAAGAAAAAGAAAATTTAGGAGTAATCAACCAGAGCTAATGCAATGCACAAAACACAAATGGATTTACCTGACAGTTGTGACCTCTTAAAGAAGTAAAGAAGCTTTAATTCTTCTTGAATAGTATTAGCTTAAACTGAAATAAAACCACTGAACGCCTGAATGTGACAGTCTAAAGGGAACAACAGCTTAATGCACTTGCACATTTAATTGATTTATCCTATATTTCTTAAGAGTCCTTGTATAAACAAGACCTTTATGATGTTTACTGTGTATATTACTAACACAATCCATCCTCAAGTTTTGTTTGGCTTCTGAATTATTAACTAAACTATAAGTAATGTTGTGCTGGAATGTGATGTCTTAATTTCTTGTTGTGCCGGCTTGTGAAACTATGTGGGAAAAAGAGGAAAGCAATCAAATTATGCCCATTAAACCATGTGGGACATGGTTTAACGGGCATGGTGGTGTTGGTTGATGGTTGGACTTGATGATCTTACGTGTCCTTTTTAACCTTAGTGATTCTGTGAAAATTTGTATCCTAAGATTCTTCTGGGACTTGACTTTTGCCTAAACAAGTTGACAACTGTTTTTATTAGTATCCAACAGTTATCACTCAGTTAACAGGGATCATCTTCCCAAACTTGCCTACAGGCCTGAGTTAGCAAGGCTGCAAACAGTGTTCTCTTCTATTCCTCTTTTGGAGATTCTGTCCTTACTCAGGTTTATGCAGTAGCTATAGCAAGCAAAGAAATGTGTCCTAAACCTAGAATGGACTCTTTCTAACATCTTAGATCTAGCATATTTGGAGGGTTAAGTCCATGTCTGGCTTAAAATATTTCTGTGGATATGTATCAGGGTTGGATTAGACCCGGGAACTAATAATTTCCCTTAAATCTGTATGAATATGTGTGCATGTGTATGTGTTCACACACATTCACACATAAAATATACATTAAAAGTGGTAGGGAATCTATTAGCTAAATATTTGTTGATTGCTTTTACCAAAGCTATATGAGTGAGGATTGCATTTGACTTTATATTAAAAGTAGTTCTGGTGGAGAAAATGTCTGTGAAGAGTCTCAGAAGAAGAAACACTTCTGTCCCACAGAGACCCTACGTTACTTATGGAAAAGTTAAAAGTAATGGGGAACCAACAGAGAAGCTTCCTTCTGTGCTACCTAGCTTTTGTTCAACCAGGTTTTAACACTTGTCTAGTCTTAATTGTTTCCTATACTCAAAGTTTGCAATACATTAATATTTAGATTACAGGGACGTAATCTAAACAATAAGCAATTATGTACTATATGCTCTAACCCAAATAAATCTAAGTTTCATAAAGGTTACTTTCTAAGAAAACCTGTACTAGTTGTCTCAACACTGTCTCAAATCTGTATAAATCCAAATGTCTGTGAATCGTTTGGCTTAAGACTGGCTTAATTCAGGTTGTTTGGTTTGGGTTTTTTTGGTGTTTGTGTTTGGTTTTGATTTTGGTTTTGTTTTTGGTTTGTTCCAGATCAGTTTGAATTAAACTAAAAGAAAAAATTGATCCACATGGGTTTTTGCAGTGACATACTAAGATTATGTCTTCAGCAATACAGAAAGTTTACTGAGGATCTAAGTTCCTTGACACTGGATGTTTTTGGTTAGTACAAGATATAGAAATGATATGACCAAAGACCTTGTGTATAAATGTAATAATGAATTTACAGGTTTAAAGCAATAATTTAGGTAGTGTCTCTGAAGTATTTTGTGCTTCACTGAAGGCTCTATTGTAATTGGGCACTTCTCCAAGCAAAAGCTGACTTTCTGTACGAAGGTGCACTCTGCAATCTTGTTTGCAGATAGTTGCAGCTACATCTGTTTATACCAGTCATATGCATTACTCTGGAAACATACAGAGATTTAAAGGAATATAGGAGAGGAAACCAAAGTCCTAGGAGCCTCTGTTCCAGAAATGAAGCAATGAAAAAGAAAATAAATCTAAAGAGAAAGGTATTGAAATAATTTTAAAAGTACATTCAACTACTCTCTTTAATGCTTGGGTTGGATGACAAGGAATTGGTCTTTCTCAAGAAATAATGGTTTGACTGTTGACCTATTCCACTAGATTCCATTCCACATTCCAGAAGGAAATGATAAATGTAATTGGAAAATAATTAGAAATTCTAGATTGGCCTTGTGGGATATCTGATCTGCTGCTTAATTTAACCTAAGTTACATTCAAATGTTTAAAATCTGAGTGTCTTTTACTCTTTCACATGCTAAGGAGCTGATGCAGTATCTGCAAAAATAGTCAGCTGTCTAGAGATGGCAAAGGTAATTTCATATATGTTTGCAGCATTTCTGATGGAACAAAAGTTTCCAGTCTCTGTTGGAAGATGTAAGAAACAGGCATAAGCAGAAATGTATTAACCAGTTCGTTCCATATTGGATTTAATGAAAACTACAGTCACATTCTATCCTGTTTCAAATATTAACCTTCATATGGATGTGCAATTTTTCTAATTTATAAAGTTTGCTTTCTGAATACATTTGTCTTGGGCATATACAAGGGAGAAGGAGTCAGAATGACATCTTTTTTTTTGATTTGGAGGAGACCGGGCCTCCCCCAGCCTCCCTGCCATGATCAGCTGGTGACCCATCAAAATGCTAATATCTTACCCTTAACTAGGCCCCAGCTACGATTCAAAACATGGAGTACTCTACCTAATATTGCCCAGGCACTAGTAACTTGTGCCAAATTAGCAAAACATGAAGTTACCACTCTACACCAGTATCATTATACCATATTTAATGAAATTTTCAGTAATGAAAGTACTGCTAAATCCCACTGATATACATAAGAATTATTTTCCAAGGTTATTTACCTCAGATATGTTATATAACATTATATAATTCTTACTACTGAGCAGACAGAGCTTGGCTGGAAGAAACTATCTTAGAAATAATTGGACAAGTCTTATAAAAACTAGTTGTATCAACCCAAGATGAAATATCTGGTTTAGGTTGAATGTTAAAAAAATATTTTATTTTTTTAGGATTCTATTTTTTGCCTGCAGAAAGACTTTAAATATGAATTGTACTTTTGGAAACCATTTTAACAAGCAGTTCAACTGAATGTTATTGGGCCAGTCAACAAACCATGTAATTTCCCAGAATAATAGTTGGCTATTTTCTGAACTGTAGATATTCATGGTGTGTTCATGAAACCTTGAAAAATGGACCTTTGTAGTGGCAGATGAAGTTTTGTCAAAATAACCATAGCATATGATTGAATTTAAGCATTGATAGATGCTCTCTACTTCGCTCTCGTGAGACCTCACCTGGAGTGCTGCCTCCTGCTCTGGAGCCCTCAACACAAGAAGGACATGGAGCTGTTGGAGCAGGTCCAGAGGAGGCTACAAGAATGATCCGAGGGCTGGAGCCCCTCTGCTGTGAGGACAGGCTGAGAGAGCTGGGCTTGTTCAGCCTGGAGAAGAGAAGGCTGTGGGGAGACCTGATTGTGGCCTTCCAGTGCTTAAAGGGGGCCTATAGGAAAGAGGGGGAGAATCTTTTCAGTAGGGACAGCAGTGACAGGACAAGGGGTAATGGTTTTGAACTGAAACAGGGTAGTTTTAGGCTGGATATAAGGAGGAAATTCTTTACAATGAGGGTGGTGAAGCACTGGAACGGGTTGCCCAGAGAGGTGGTGGAGGCCCCATCCCTGGAAACATTCAAGGCCAGGTTGGCCGGGGCTGTGAGCAACCTGATCTGGGTAATGGTGTCCCTGCTCACTGCAGGGTTTAGACTAGATGGGCTCTGGGGGTCCCTTCCAACCCAAAACATTCTGTGATTCTATAATTTCCTTTCTATTTTTGGTTTCTGAGAAGAAACTATAATTTAGCTGTGCTAAAACCCTGAGAAATCACTTTTGAAGGAAAATTGACAGCAACCTTGCACTGGATATCAGTTGGATCTAATGTATGAATTAAAAAAAATAATAGTTGGACTGAGAATTACATTAGATGGCAGTTTAGTTTGTCTTTGAAGCAATCATATGTATTCCTTTGAATTCTACAAAATCTTTTAGTTGGTCTAGTTGCAGAATATGAATTTTGAGTGTGCCTCCAACAACTTATAAGCAACTAATTATGTCTTGTCAGCATTCACAGGGAATTTGTTCTTCAGACACTATTTCATTAAATTTCTCACCTCGTACCTTTGCAGTTACAAGCTTTATGCATTTCCTTTCAGCAGAGTTAACTGCTGGACATTGCCTGCAGTCAGTGAGGTGGTGGAGTGTTTTTCTTTTTTTTTGTTCCTTTTTTTTTTTTTTTTTTTTTTTTTTTTTTGTTTTGTTTTTTTTTGTTTTGTTTTCCTGCTTTTTTTTTTTTGTTTTGTTTTAATTCTGGGGGGCTTGTTCTAAGATCTAGACCTTCTTGACTTGCAAGAAGCAAGACTTCCCAGAGCAAGCTAGAAGTAACATCATTCTTAGTGTATTGGTGTCCAGTCACCACTGACCTGATCAAGTGTAGTAGCACCAGATGCTGAGGAAGTCAAGTGGTTGCCAACAGGACATCAACAGGAGTTTCAGCAGTACCATAAACTTTTACAGTCAGATTTCTTGTGTGAAGTTCTTAAAATCTTTCTGTTTACAATTGTACTGCGTCAATGCAGGCTTTTCTGTTTGATGAATAGGGTGTAAAATGCTTTCCACATGAGGGTACGCACTGTTACAATAGGCAGTCAAAAGATGCCTTTCTTATGCCATTATTTCAACACTGAAATACTTAGCTAGACTCCACCCATGGTACACAATATGTGTCTTCATAGTCTCAAGTTTTGCAGTAATTAATTCTGTGCAGACAATGCACCCTTCTGGTTATGGAGAGGATTTTTAAGCAAGGAGTATTTCCTATTAACAATATTTGGATAAGCCCATAAACTAATCCTGAGTAGCTTCTTGAGAAGGTAAATGTGACTTTGGTTCAGCTGTACAAGTGTTTGCTATAATACTGAATGATTACCTAAACAAGCTGAACTGTACGGGACTGTCTCATGACTGCATTTCAGAGGTCAATGTTCAGAGGCCCGGACCTGAGGAGATTCCTTTTCCTTTTACTCCCTGCCTCCAATGTAAGCTGTCCATGTAGTTTAGACAAGTTTATGTTCACCACAATGCACTCTGCAGCAGCAGTTTAGTTGAGCATGCAATGTTCTAAAAGTGTCAAGGAAGCAAGGTATGCAGAGGTAATGCGAAGTGGACTCATTGCTGGAAAGTGAAGACAAACAAGCATTTGGGCTCTCTGGTGGTTCACACATACATAATCCATTTGTCGGTCAACTCTTTTATGGAATGAAGGTAACATTTGTATCTTGTGTTGCAAGTCCGAATGTGTGGATGAGTACTATGAGATAAATTACATAGAAGAAAGACAAAAAAGAAGTGTAGGTTTCCTTTCTGTGTACTGGGAGGACAAAATGCAATTTAGCTTCTGGGATTTTTTTATTTGTTTGTTTTACTATAGTTGATCATTGCTTCAATGGGCATAGCCCTGCTTCAGTGAAATAGATACCTATAGCACATAGTATTGGCTATATATTGTGTGTCTGTGTCTTCACTAAGGCAAGGCCATTTATCACCGCCGAGCTGTGTGCTTCTTGCTGCCTTGGAGAGAGCTGACTCCAACGGGAGAAATGCAGCCATGTCACCTCGCCTCCCATTTGCATCCTGTTCATCTCCAGGCTCCATTTACCCTGCAGAGTGGAGGAGCAGGGCTGGATGGAAATCAGAGCCTGGGGTGCAGACCTGCCACTGCTGACTGCAGTCCAAGGAGGACTTGGACTTGCTTGGCTGGCAGAGGAGAGGGTGCTACCTGCTATCACTTGCTCTTCTGTCCCAAGGGGACAGCTTAAGTTCTGTACTCTGAAAGCTATGTTACACACCTTGCTGACAACCGAGTATCACCTTGCATTAAAAAGCAAATATGTCTGCATCTGGAAAACCTGAGTCCCAGCCTTTAGCTCCAGCTTCACAGGAATACTGCACCAGCACTCAAATTCAGAGTCCTTGTATTACTTGTTACATGGGAGGTGTATAAATATCAACCTGAATTCAAGTTCTAAGCAAGAAAGTCTCACATACTAGTAACATGAAAAGCATTATTGGTAGCAAATTTCATATAAAAAAACTTTTACCGTGAACACTTTTTGCCTTGTCTTCCTCACGAACTATTAAAAAGACCGAGATTCCCAACTTTGCTCTCAGCGAAAATGCTGACAACTTTAGGTCTTTCCCACCCCACCCCCCCCCATCTGTACATCTCTTAATGATTATTTCCCCCTCATCTTACTAGCCAAAGAAGAACCTAAAGAATTCAATTTTTATACCTACTTCCAAAACCTTCTGTTCACATATCCATAATATCTTTTTTGTCAAGCAACATCTTATTATGGTAGCCCAGAAATGTACTGAAGTAAGCATGGAAATTTTTCTGCTGAGGAACCTGAGACTCTGAGATCTCAAATGACCTCTGAGACTACAGTTAAAAAATAGTGTAAAGCATGATGCAAGAACTAGGAGCAAGAGAGTCATTTAATGAAAATTTAGTCAGAAATTCTACAGAAATAACACTTCTGAAAGTTTTAGAATACTTTATTTATTGAAGATTTTTTTTCCTATTGCTTTATGGAAACAACATTGACTAACTGAGCAAATGAACTGAAGTTATTAACAGCATTATAACTGTTATTATTTGTGTGAATAGGCTTAGAGGATAACTAACTACATGCTCAGGATGTAAATTAGAGGTTCTTGAAAACTGACTGTGAGCTCAAGAGCTGGATGTCATGTTCATGTAGACAAAACCTAAATGATATGGTTATGCAAAGATGTAAAGGATAAAGAAGCATGGATCAAACAATGGACTTGACATGAATGATGTTTGGTGTGCCCTTTTCCTCCGTACTGCAGGAGCTCTTACATCCTGCTTTGCTTCCTATTGCGAGCTGACAAGAAACAGACATTCTCTGTCTTCAAATGGCAGATGGACCGAGGCACTAAATATCTGCTGCCTTGACTTTCCTCTGTTTGTTTGAAACAGGCCATCTCTTTATTTCACTGCATACTTCGTAGTGTCCTGCAGAATGTGAGATTTTCTATCAAAAAAATAAATGTTTATAGAAAATGTCACCAATTATAAGGTTTAACAGCTTCCAAACTAAGAACATTAAAGCTGTCCATTTATATACAGCTAACATTAAAAAAAAATCTAATTAATTGTAGTAAATAATAAAAAAAAAATGTGCTGGAAGTAAACACTCATGTCCAAATCCAACTAGTATAAAACAGCATTATATCTCTGTGACAGAAACCATCTTTTGATTGTGTACGCATGTGTGTTCAGAGGTGTATATCTGTCTATGCTCAAATTCTGTGCTCAAACTTAGGATTCAAGATCACACACAAGCCAAGGCACATTGAACATCCACTCAATCTCTTTTTTATCTCATGTTTTGCCTCTTTCGGTAATCAAGCCGAAGTAATTTTCCAGTCAGGAAAGCTCTGTTAGGAGGAGAAGGGGGGGGAGGCTCATTCATAGTCAAGTTTTATTCCTAAAGACAGGCTAGGTCTTGATGGCTTGGAAAACGAGATCGTAGTCACAGAGGCTATGTCAACAAAGTACTAGAGCCTGGTTTACAGCAGAAACACTGAGTTTAAATGAACAGTAAGTTATAGTTGTCTGTAGCATTGCACTTGCTTGCACAGGGGCTGAATTTTTTCATTAAAGCAAAGCTTTAAAAAACAGGCAGAGCTTTAACTTGAATGAACACAGATAAGGAAATCTAAAATTTTGAAGTTACGTTCCTGTTTCTAGAAAGAAAGCAACGAAATAAAGAAACCAAACCATAGGTCACATCTTTGCCCTGCATATTTATACTCACTTTAGTTACAGCTAAGATTATTAAGATGAGAAAAGTGAGCAAAAATCACCTCCTTTTTTCCCTGTTTTTATTATTCTATGTTGATGGCTGTTAATGAAACTTTTTTTTTTTTTTTTTTTTTTTAGATTTAAAAACCCCAAACAAACACTTTTAAATCCCAGTAGAGAAGTAAGGAACTCTGATACCATGTTAAAATAATAACAAAGAAAAAAAAGGATTCAGAACATACTATTTAAGATGTATTATGTCAGAAAATGTATTTTGTTTTAAATGCATCAGTGTTTGAAAATGGCCACTGATCATGTGGCTTCATGCTCAGGTAGGATGAAGGCTGAGTTGTGTCGATGTGTATCTCAAAGAGAGCAGGAGAACTTCTCCACTTTATCTTGCTACAGAAGTAGAAGCAAGTGTGTTGAAATCCCAGTCACTAGTGAGATCCTTGGACTGATGGCTGACCAGGAGAACAGGTATTTAGCATAAAATGTCAGCTGACAAAAAAGGGTGGTTACTGAAAGCCAGAAGGCAAATGGCATGTTAGAGGCAACAGAAACAATTGAAGAATATACCCATCAGTTCCACAGTTGCTTCTTTTGTTATTTCCCATTCACATAGATTTTTTTTTATTTTTTGAAAACAAATTTATTTTCTATTTAGTGATCACGTACATTTGTTATAAAGAAAGAGCCAAAGAGAAACTCCTGCATTTAAAACTAGTCTCAAACTCCAGTTACTCCTGACTCATGCTTGTGATTCATTTGTGGATTCCCTCACATGCATTTGTAACTGTTTGGTGGCTCATAAATCCCTTTTATTACCCTGCATGGTAGGGCTACCAATGGGAAGATGGATATTGCCTTAAGTGGAATCTGATGAAAAGTGGAGTGACTTCTTACATTCATATCACTGCTTCTCAGTGTGAAAGTTATAGATGATCCTGAACTCAAGAGGATGATAGGGGAAGCATAGGTCAAAATCAAAACAATAGCACGTTTCGGCATGTGCATAATAAAAGCCAACAATCACCCTGCTAGGCTGTATATAGAAAAGGGTGTGTTTCTATTGAAACATGAGCCATATGTTTTTAGCCCACTATACATTCACCCTAAAGTTGTGAAATAGCCAGAAAGAGACACTTGACTAGGGACTAAATCCTGCAAGGTACTGAGAAGGACTAATCAAAGGAAGTTAATTTAGTCAAATAATGAAACAAAGCTTTAAAATTATATATCATTTAGTACAATTTATACAATTTACTATCTTTGTTCCCTATCACAATAGTGACTATCTTGTCTGTGATGATTCTTGTATAGTTGGTTCTTTAATATAGAGTAAGCCTGTGAAAGCCTGCATATTATCTTGTTTTCTTGCTGTTAGCTTGATCTGTTGGAAGTACCTTAACCTGGAAAAGAACACGTTTGAGTACATACCAGGCATATCAATAAAATCTATAGGGACTGTAATGAAAGACAGGTCACACTGCTGCCAGATTTTCTTCAAACTGCTCAGGAATGGAATCACGGAGTTTCATTATTTGGGAATATATGCTGTTGTGATTAAATTAGCAATCTGGCTCCATGGGAGACAGGCATCCATCCCAAACAACTTTAAGGTTAAGTTCTGCCTGTGGCAGCATTCTGCATTTCATTTCCACCACACAAATGAAGAACAAGATCCCGAAGGACGAGTGTGTCAGCTACTGCTTTTGTACAGTGTCCTCTTAGAAGTCTCTGTATGTAAAGCTTTAAAAACAATGGGAATCATTTCATGTTCTGCTTTTCACCTTGTCTTCATATATGTCAGGACTTTTCTATCTGAATGCTTCAGATAGGCTTTCTTATCTTAATTTTTTGCTTATGTCTAATATTATATTACAAAACACAGAAATTATGAATTATGTGCAAGGATGATTTTTTTTTTAAAAAAACATATATATTCAGCATTATCTTTAGCTTGTCTCAAGCATTAGAAACTAAGTGAAATTGAGGGGATGCCAACATAAGTCAAGCAGCCTCATGTTGAAATATGTTGAGTTGGGGTGTCCTTGGGGTCCCATGCAGAAATACTAGCTTTTATCCAGCAGTGGTATAGCTATGTTATGTAGCATGTTCTATAGTGCTCCAACTGAGCTAATCATCCCAGGAGGAATGCTGTAATGATGTGACAAAAATATTTATGATTCTGGAGTTAGCTCATGCATCTCTTCATCATGCTGCATTGTAAGATGTAGACATAACCTTTGTGGCTCATGATATGCAGGAAGTCAGATTAGATAGGTGACCTGGAGGTCAGTTTGGGCCCTCAGTTCTATTAATCTATCTACATATCAGAACAAACCATAAACATATTAAAGGAAGCAGTAAAATAGCTCCATTAAACACCACATTAAGGGAACAAATTTCCACATGAGCCTAGGAAAAAAAAAAAAAAAGGTAAAAAAAGGCATTCAAAGTTCTGTGTTTAGATAAGGTCAGAAAAAGAGGAAAAAGACCTCATGATTACACATTCATTTCTTCTAAGGTTAACAGAGAGACCGAGATCATTAAAGCTCGGGAAAAGTTGCTGTGCGGAAAGGGGAAAAAACCCCAGAAATCTTGCAGCACAATTGCCCTTTCCTAGGTTTTCTTGCTGTATGTGTTCTGTTCTCTTCTACTGTATTCTATATGATATCACCCCAACATTTGAACACCTTCCAGTAATGCATTAAGCATCATAAGTAACATCTGCCACATGTTCATTCTCACATCTCCTCCCTAGTGGCAGATGTGCAAGAAGTGTTGTGTTTTGGGTTTATTTTTGAGATAGATTCATGTTGCTGCATGTTTATGGTAGAGGCAAAGAAATAAATGCTGAGGAAATTAGAGTAGAAGGCAGCAAGCTGGTTCTTCATCTCTGGGGAACACATTGCATGCTGTTGGGTCAGTGCCTGAAAACTCCTGTCCATTGCACAGACAATCGTCAGGCTTTTCCTAGCAAGTGTCATTGCCTCAGGAGCAGGAAGTTATTAAAGGAAGCCTGGAGCTTTAGGTGATAATGCTAATATACTGTGTTTGGGTTATTGAACTCTTCCAAATTTAATGGATTGTTATCTTTATTGTAGGGAATGGGGTTTAGGTTTGAGTTGTTTACAATAGCCAGTATTACTAAAAGGACAATCTGTAATGTTTTATACCAGTTAGTGTTTCCTAGGCACTTAATGCTTCATGTTCAACTGAAAGGTGATGAGAGTTTGAATAATTTAGACTAAATTATCATCTACCAGTATATGACAGGATTGTTTAGACAGTGACACTCCAGAAAGCACAGACTGGGGATAATATATTGTGTAAAAGCTTTGCTTCAATAAGGAATACAGGAATAGTCCACAATCCTCAAATGAATTGGTCAGTTTTGGGTACAAATACCTTCAGTCAAATATGACTGTAAATTTTATAAAGGCTTTCCTTTCCCTTTATAAAATGTGCCTTTGCATTGCCCAAGAACAGCAGTCATTCATCTGACAGCTGATCTAAGCCACTATGCTACTAAGGATCAGTTGTGATAAGTATTCCTCTATCATCTGGTTTATGTCCTTTTCTGATATTGAATAACACTAATTTTACTTTCCCTTTAGAATTATTTTATGTAAGCAGGCAAGCATATGCATGCAGCTGTAATATGTTTGTTTTCAGAGATTACTGTATTTTTGTCTGAACAAAATTTCACTTTTTGTGCAAGCAGAAGTACCTGTGCTAATAATAATTTATGCATATTTTTAGCTGATCTGCTTACCTGGGCTAATGTGTGGACAGGCAGTCTTGGAAAAGTGGGCTGCATGAAACTGTATGCAGCCATATAATAAACTGTATGCAGCCTATATAATCAAACAATTGCCAGCACTGCTTTTCTCTTGTCCTTCAAAAATAACTGTTTTTTTTTTTTTTTTTTTTTTTTTTTTTTTTATCTCTGAGTCCATAAATCCTTCCTGATTTATGACAATCCTACCTTTATGGTTTCCTTCTTCCTTCTGCCAAGGTGATCTGTGGAGGAATCTAGTACGGGTCTATGAAAGAAAAAAGGGTGCTTCTAGACTTTTCAGAACTAGACCACAGGAAAAAAAAAAATAAAAAAGAGACCACTGAAGAACTTGAACTGTACCATTAATGGACAACCCCCCCTCAAGAACACAACACCCAACAGACCCAAACAAATTAAAATATGTTACTACAGCAAAGGTGATTGCATTAGGTCACACAAATTTGTACACTTAGAGAAGGATGAGACATGAGTGAAGCAGTCTGCTACACAGCATGGAGAACACCTGGTCCTTACTGCCACAAAGTCTCCCATAAGGAAATTAATACAGTTGCCATTTCTGGAATGCCAATATCTATTCTCCACCTTGCTTGCACTGATGCATTCATTGGAGAATGGTGCTTCCTCTTTCTTATCTTTAGCCCCATGGTATAACAATCAGAAGAGAACCGTAGAGGATGGTAAATCAATGCATAACACATTGTGTAACACTTAAAAATAAGTGCCCCAAGCACTCTATATTTTATTGTTTCCCTAATTGTATGTTATGTTAAAGCACAAAAGTTCTATGATACATTCATGGAATAAAAATGCATGTAGAAACAATTTATTTTTATAGAGGAGTCTCCCACTCTTCCCAAGAATTGAAGGAAAACTATATTCACATCAAGAGTGCTATAGTACAATGAGCTAAGTTCCATTAAACTTAAATTGAGCCCATTCTATCACTGTGCATATAAACTTGGGAACCAAGTCAAGTAGGGGCTACTTTTGATGGCTTTGAACAGTATATTCTTAGCATCCAAGATGAAGAACGCTTGTTAAAAAAGAAGAGATTCCCAGATGTTTACTGCTAACTGGCTGTTCAAAAGTCTCAGTCTATCTGTAGTACAAGCCAACAGAGTATAGAAGGCTGGATGGTCAGTTTTATCAATGTTTCCACAGTCAAATGGCAAACCTTTAAATATCTTTTTATGTTTAGGTCTGATCCTACTTCTGGGTATTCTAGAAAAAACAATCATGTATCATGTGAGAAATAACAGCATTGCTTTCCGTGATAACCAGAAGTACTGAGATAAAGGCCGACATCTCAGATTTATTTGATATTGTATTTTTCTTTAATACCGTATTTGCCTTTTCTCACATTTCCTTTCTTCATAATGTTTAACTATTTGCAGAGCATTTATGTTCCTTTCCCAAGGACTAACAAACATGGGAATTTAAAATTATGAGCTGAAGCCCAGGTGAAAGCACTTAAGTATGTGATGACACTTTCATAAATGTCAGCTTTAATAGAAGATGCTGGGATCTCAGCCCTTTGGAAAATCAAGTCTAATACAGCTGCTTTACTGTAGACTCAGAAGCCCAAATTTAGATACTTAGCTCTCAATAGCTTCACTAATTTTCCTTTCATGTTTTTGTTTTCATAAGTTTATTGTAGTATGTCTCTTGGTTTTCCAGTTCTTTTGAAAGTATTGGAAAAAATATGATACCAGTCCAATACTAATTGTTTTCATCTTGGAATATTACTCATCTTTTCAAAGAAAAGCATCATTTCTAGGCAACACTGTGTTCCTTATTTCCAAAGTTGTTTGTTGGCTGCATCTCACTCTCATATATACATGCCAAGGATGAGTAGCTGTATGCATACAAATGTATTATTTTTTTTATAGCATGTGTGCAAATTGTACAGAATTCATGTACTGAATGAGTGTATCTAAGTTTTCTTCTCATCTTCTATTTTCTTTAAATATGCATATTCCTTCCTCAGTGCTCTTCTAGGCAAGATTTTGAGAGTTCGCAGCAAAGTAGGTAAGCAGAAAAATGCTCCTAGGTACTTGATTTATTGTCTATGAATTTCTATAAGTGAGAATTCTTCTCTTATCTTCTCTCTTATCTTTCTCTTGGATAGAAGAGAGAATTTAAGATATTTTCAAAAAAGTAAAAATATAAGTTTTCTGTGCCTTACATGAAAACAAAACTGCTTGATTTGGTTTTGTCCTAGGTTTCCATGTGATTTTGTTAAATAGAGAAAAGTCACATTGTAGCATTCTTCTAAAAGGAGTTGAATTATGTTAGTCATTTTATTTAGGTCAGCCTTTTTAAAAAGAGAAAGATATCCAAGATCAGAATCAGAACGTATTATGTCTGTGTACCCAATAAAGCTGTTGATCTCCTTACTCCACTCTTCTGACAAGAATCCATAGCTGGAAATGAAAGAGCAGAAAGAAAACAGAGGCCAAGAATAGCAGACCTCCCACTGGGATCACAGTCTTTGTCTTGTTCTTTCCATTACAATGACTTGGAATGGCAACAGAGCCCATGATGTATCTTTACATGTGACTGGAGAGTCCCTGGAAAGACAGTCAAAGACACTTTTACTATTAGAACTAATCATTTGTTTTGTAGATGAAGCATATAGTGATACTAACATGTTCTCAGGGTTTAAAGAATATTTCTAACTGAAAGATTTATTCTTTATATAAAAACTACTGATGAAAAATAGAATTTCAATTTCAAAATTATATTTTTAAAAATTTTTTAAATAGATCATGGAGCAGATCCTCCTGGAAACTATGCTAAGGCACATGGAAAATAAGGAGGTGATCGGTGACAGCCAACATAGCTTCACGAAGGGCAAATCGTGCCTGACAAATTTGGTAGCATTCTTTGATGGGGTTACAGCATTGGTGGATAAGGGAAGAGCAACTGATATCATCTACCTGAAGGTAAAATGCAGAATGTCAAAGCATTTGACACTATCCCACACGGCATACTATCTTTAAATTGCAGACACATGGGTTTGATGGATGGACCACTCGGTGGATCGTCACACTCAGAGTTGTGGTCAACAGCTCGATGTCCAGGTGGAGACCAGTGATGAGTGGCATTCCTCAGGGGATGGTGCTGGGACTGACACAGTTTAATGTCTTTCTCAGCATCATGGACAGTGGGATTGAGTGTACCTTCAGCAGGTTTGCTGTTGACACCAAGCTATGTGGTGCAGTCGACACGATTTAGGGAAGGGATGCCAAGGCTTAAGAGGTGGGCCTGTGCAAACCTTATGAAGTTCAACAAGGTCAAGTGCAATGTCCTGCACATGGGTCAGGGTAATCCCAAGTATAAATACAGGCTGGATGGAGAATGGATTGAGAGCAGCCCTGAGGACAAGGATTTGGGGGTACTGGTTGATGAGAAGCTCAACATGACCCAGCAATGTGCGCTTGCAGCCCAGAAGGCCAACCGCATCCTGGGCTTCATCACCAGTAGCGCGGGCAGCAGGTTGAGAGAGGTGATTCTCCTTCTCTATTCTGCTCTTGTGAGACCTCACCTGGAATTCTGCATTCAGCTCTGGGGCTCACAGCACAAGGACATGGACCTGTTGAAGCGGGTCCAGAGGAGGGCCACAACAATAATCAGAGGGCTGGAGCACCTCTCCTGTGAAGACAGGCTGAGAGAGTTGGTGTTGTTCAGCCTGGAGAAGAGAAGGCTCTGATGACATCTTCTATAGCAGCCTTCCAATACCTTAAGGGGGCCTGCAAGAAAGCTGGAGAGGGACTTCTGACAAAAGCATGTAGTGCTACGACAAGGGGTAATAGCTTTAAACTGAAAGAGGGTGGTTTTAGATCAAATATAAGGAAGAAATTATTCAGTATGGGGGTGGTGAGACTTTGGAACAGGTTGCCCAAAGAAGCTGTGGATGCCCAGTCCTTGGAAGCGTTCAAGGCCAGGTAGGATGGGGCCTTGAGTGACCTGGTCTAGTGGAAGGTGTTGGAATGAGATGATCTTTAATGTTTCTTCCAAGACAAACCATTCTATGATTCTATGAAATTGGCTGTCCAGTGTACTATTTTTAATGTGGCTCTAGGGCCATATAATGACTAACAAGAATAACCTGTAACACAGAAATTGGCAACAAGAGTAATTTTTCTTATATGAGTTGTGATCCACTATCTAATGGCAGCAACTGGAAGTCATCTTCTGCAAATATTGAGTATTCCAAGGTATGTTTGTGTGTGTAATCAGTTCAAGTGTACATTAAAATGCAGTCCCCTTCTTTGATGAAAACTAACCACTTATTTATTGAGATCTTATAGATAACTTTGACAATGACTATTTTGCATACTCTGAATAACAAAGTACTGTTTCTTTTCTAATTATATAGTTAAAAAGCCAGTACCTAAGAATGGAAAACAGTTTACAAAGTCTTTTCCAGAGTTACCATCTGATAAGGTAACACCTGGCAGGTAATAAGACCTGTCACATTAGCAGATGCTCCAGACTACAAGAACATGCATTGCATCCTCCCATTAGTGATACCAGCTGACAAAAGAAATTATGGATGAGTTGAGTGAAGAAGAGATTTCCTTTCCATTCCAACTCTACTGCACAATTGAACATTTGTGGAGTCCTCAGATTGGGGTGAACTGAAGTTATAATGTTGTGGCTCAGCTGGATTCCTCTGGGGTAGGAAGATTTTGCTTTACCTTACAGGTGACAGTCTTCTCATCTCATATTGTTCCTCTGATGTAAGTTCATCCTAAGGCATGCTGTTCAAATCTAATAACCCATGTTTTCAAGTAATGCAGTTTGTAATGCAATCCAAACCTGGCATTTCTTTGCAAACAATCTTTAGAAAACAAACTTTACTGTCACGTTGTAAAGTCTACTTGATTATTATACTCCACACAAAATGTTGCTTTACAGATGATTTATACATTTTATGATCTGGGAAGTGATTTTTAAAAAATTAATCATATTCCTTGTCCATGTAATACCCCCTTGTGTACTTTGTACTAAACAAGAGGTTATTCAATCATCCTAGGATCTGATATTTCAGCTTCCTCTGTGTCCCCTAATTGTGTCCCATAAGTATGAAGATGCATTATTAGGTGCTGCCTTCTTCTGTGTCTTTCACTCTTTTGCATTTAAATACATGGAGTCTGGACTTAAACCTGAATTATAAAATCATTTCAGCAGAGTAGATCCATTACATAGGAAAATGTGTCACTTTTTCTTATTTCATGCAAGTGTGGCCTGTAGGTGAGCAGGCTAATATTTCTAATGTAAAAAGTGACTGCCAGATAGCAACATAGAGGGTAACACAGGATCTGGACCCCATTTCCACATGGATTTAGCAAAAGAATTAGTAAAACATTGTGTATGAATGTTTCCAACTGGTTTTAACTGAGTCCCACTGATGTTGCCTTTTCTTCATCTGTGCCACTGAGTAATTACCTCTTAATTTCTGCTACTGACTCCTTTCTCTAACTGCAGCACAGCTCATTAGTTTGGGCTCTGTTTTACACTGCTTCTCTGTCTGAGTGTCAGTGCCATAGATTATAAATCATTCAAGGTCATGACTGGTACTTTTGTGTGTTTTCTATCAGGCAAACAAGCGTAACTACCAAACATTGATATTAGATCATATTAAATTACTTTCATAAGGCTTTAAATGAATTATTCATTATGGTGTGAGTATTTAATCTAGGTATATATTAAAATGAAAGTTTGAGTAACTACATCCTTTATTTGACAGGCACGTTACATAACGAATATATATTTTAAGTCTTGTATGTACAGGAGTCAGAAAAGCGTAAGTGTCATTGACAACTCACTGAACAGCTTTTATGAAAGACGGAATCCAGAAACAGAAGCTGCTTTTGGAAGTCAACAAAGTGACCCACCAAAAGGGGTCAAACAAGTTCAGTCTCAGAGCAGGAGGCAGATCCTTGTAATTTTTCCCGATAATCAGACTTTCCACAGCAAATTTAACAAACTAATGCACTTAGTGTTAAATACCAACATGCAAACCCCAAATAGATGCAGCTAATGGGAAATTTTTTTGTAAGCCCTTCAGCAAGAGCTGAGTAAAAGCTAGGGATGTTTCTTTGCTGAAGTCAGTTTTGCTTTTTTTCTGTGACAAAACTCATCTTCCAGATGTAATAAAATGTCTCTTCTTAAAACCATTATTTGGAGCTTTGGATTATTGCCATGATTACCCACTTTTCTCTTTGACTTATACATGCTATCAAAAGTGTCATTAAAATGCACAGACATCCTGCAGCAGAGAAACAAAAAGTTTTAAAGAAGTCAAGTGGATCTAGATTTAGTCTTAACTTCTTTCACCAATTTTGACTGTAAAAACATCCTCTCTCTGTAACGCAGCTTCATATGCAATCTCACAGCGCCAGCAACCCAGTAAGACCAGCGAGATGTGTTCATCACAACTGGCATTGTCCTGGGCAGTTATATTTTAGAGATTAATTAATAGGAAAGCTAGAGTAAAATACAAAAAAATGCCTTTGACAGAGGATACTGGAAGCTTTCAAAAGCAAAGGAAAATATGCCTTGACAGATTAAAGAGCACAGTGCCATGCTTTGCCTTCCTCAAACTGCTGTTTATCAGATGGATTGATGTGTTACAACCATTTGAGAAGACAGACCAGTCCATGTGACAGAAACAGAATATCTTAGTGAATCTGGTTTGACTTTAACAGAGGAGAGGGAAGTGTTTATTTCCCTTGTCAGTAAGCTGACAGAATTAGACAACTACTGGCATATGGCTTATCTTAAATGAGCTTCATTAACACAAAAATCAAGTGGGAAAATTATAAAACAGATACCACAGCAGAACGGAGTTTAAGAGGGTGGCCTCTGTATCAGTTCCATCTCACTCTCCCCCGTCCCCTCAAGCAACTGTGACTTATATGACGATATTCCTTTCCTAAAGCTTGCTGG
>KL262020.1:5199-16044 GCA_000699545.1 Podiceps cristatus | reverse complement strand
CACTCTTTCCATCAGCCCTTTTCAGATGGCGCTATCATTGCTGTTGTTGTGTGCATTGAAATGTTGATTGGATTAAAAGTCACGTGGCTCAGAATGATCTGTCCAGAATTTTCCTACGTCTGAAAAATATTACAGCAAAATATCAGTACTTTTAGCCTACAGCCCTATTGATACACTCACAGGTGGAGCACAGAGGAAAGATTTCATTTTAATAATGGAGCTATCTGTTTCAGCTAGGCCCTTCATTAATAACGGAAATGTTAAATGAAGGCCACAGATATACAGCTTCTTGTTCTCTTCTTCTTTCTTGTCTCACAAATAATAAGCAAATAATAAGCTCACATTACAAATAATAAGTATCAAATACTATTTCCAATTCTACTAAAAGTCTAATGTACAGACGTCTCTGTATTTCCTATTAATTAAAATTTATTTTTTTTTTTTTTTTTCCAAATAACTTACAGTAAAGACTATGTTTTAAAAAAACTAAGTTACTTTAAAAAAGAACTCTTTCTACATATTTTCTGTAAATGTACAATGCAATGTCAACATGATCATCAGGATTGTGTAACAGATGAACAATTGCCATAGAAATCTTAGTTATGGAACATCAAATTCATGGCAGATGAAGTTCTTGCAGTACAAGATCATTTAGAACTGATAACTTAAACTTGAAAACCCATCTACAGTCTATTTGTCACCTGATTATTATGCAATGCTTTTCATCCATCCATTTGTTTTATCACAAATTAAACTGTCACATTCTGTGGAGTGAGACTAATCTACTTTGCCATCTATCTCATGACTCTGACAAAGCTCTAGTTTGTTCTAAAGCTAAAAAATATAGTATTTCATAGAATCATTTGACTGGAAAGGACCTTTAAGATCATTGAGTCCAGTTGTGCCTAACCACCGCTAAACCATGTCCCAAAGTACCCATCTTTCAAATACCCCCAGGAATGGTGAGTCAACTGCCTCCCTGGGCAGCCTGTTCCAGTGCCTGACAACCCTTTTAGTAAAGAAATGTTTCCTAATATCCAACCTAAACCTCCCCTAGTGAAACTTGAGGTCATTTTCTCCCGTTCCCTCACCTGTTACTTGGGAGAAGAGACCAGCACTGACCTTTCTACAACCTCCTCTCAGGCAGCTGTAGAGAGCGATAAGGTCTCCCCTCAGCCTCCTTTTCTCCAGGCTGAACACCCCCAGCTCCCTCAGTCGCTCCTCACAGCACTTGTGCTCCAGACCCTTCACCAGCTTCGTTGCCTTCTTTGGACCCTCTCCAGCATCTCAATGTCTTTTAATTAAGTTATTTAATTAACTAAAGATAATGAAAACATGCTGCTTTTATAACAAACAATGTTGGTGATACCAAAATAGTGACTTGACTTTACAGTGAAATGAAAGTAATAAAAAGATGGAAATTTTTATAAAACAAAGGAAGATATTCCATTATCTTCTTTGCAAATGTTAGATTCTTGATGACAATACATATTGTATTTGCTGATGTAGAAGTTTACATAACTCTTCATCTATAAATGAGAAAGATGTATCTTCTCCTAGCAGAAGCATATGGAATAGTTTCTGGTTTCTTTTCAGTTGACCAGTGGACAGTGATTTATGTGGGTGACGATGTCATGAACTTGCGTTGAAATGTGAGTCAATTTTCCATGGGATATAATTCATTCAAACATAATATTACTAAAGAAACAATCAGGAAAGCGATTTTCCTACATGAAAAGGTGAGTTAAGGTCTAAATATCATTTGTGCATTTGAAAATCATGCTTAGCTGAAATGTTCCCTTTAGTTTTGAAGAGTTAAACACGAGCAGCAAATCCTGTTCTGTAGGGCAGAAACCTATTTAAAGTGTATCCAAAGCAGAAGGGTACCTAACATATGAGAGAGTATTTGAGTAAGCAGAGAGTCTCCCTTTGTCCCCAGGACATGAGAGTCAATTCCTATATAAAAATATTCGTATGAAGTCCTGAATTCCAAATACATATTAAAAAGTTCACACATATACATTCTATTGGGTCTACTTTGGTGAAGTCCCAGTACAAACAAAAAAGGGGTCTCAGATTGTCTTTATATCAATAATATCAGGGCTTGCTCTCATTGCTTTTCACTGAATATAACCAAAGACATTAGCAGTGAGATAGGAAGGGAACAGAGGTTGCTGCAAACAACCAGGCCACTGAAAGAAACAAGCTAAGTCGTCTTCCCAAAGCTAACCCACCAAAAACTACAAAAGGGTCAGGAGGATGGAACAGAAACACAAACATCTCCTAACCCCCATGTTCTGATTCTTTGACTGTGTTCTACAAGCTTTCGAGTTGACATACTTTAGGTAATGAGGTTTGTTATTAAATAAAGGTTAGGATCCCAGTTTTCCTAGCCGTTTCACAAAGGTATAGTAAAGAACACCAGCATCATAGGGGCTGCTAGAAAGTTGGAAGAGGGAGGAAAGTGGTAGAGGGGAAGAAAGGACATACACAAGAACGGGGAAAAGATTTACCCAGGTTATACAGCTCAAGAGACCTCAGGCTTCTTTGCTGACAACCTGCTGGTTTACTTACTGATTGAGGCCAAAACTTGTTTACAAAAACTTAACCTTCTTTTTAAATCCCACAAGATGTGCCAAACAAAATCTCTACATAAATGTTATTTGTGAAGGTTTCCTTATGCAAGAGGTTTCATGCAAGAAGTGCTACTTTTTTTTTTTTTCCCCCCCACAAAAAAAGTCTTAAAGAATGTCTGTGGGACACAGAAATAATGGTGAGATTATGAGCCAAATGCAGATCGCTATCTCCAGCACAACTGAGGAGCACTATGAAAACAACTCTGAAAGCTCTCTTCCATTAACAGGATATAGAGAAAATGACTGGCTAGAGCATGAGGACGAGCTGGCTTAGGGGATGGATGAAACGGAAGTCTTCTGTGACCCCTGAACTAATTAACCATAAAGTTTACTATAGAACACTTTAGCTGCTTACTTTCTGGTATCAGGGTTGTACTTAGAGGCTAGGGAATAATATCACTTATTATTAAAAGAGTTACAGTCAGATTCTGGTTCAAACACAGAATAAGTCAGGAGTAATTGGCAACAGATTGACTGAAATAGTAATAAATATTGTTCCATCTAACTCTTCATACTACAAAAAAGAGTGTTTCCCTAGAGAATTGTCATTGTAGGTTTCCTTCCCTCATAAAATAAGTTTTTATTACTCATCTAATTTAAGCAACATTAAAAAATAAGAATAAGCACAGATGTAATCATCCTCTTATATGCTATGAGTATCACATAATTATACATTGCTTCCACAATATTACATATGGAAAGTATCAATTCAAGACAAAACTTTTCCCTTGAAAAATTTAAAGTAATTGTCCCAATGTTTTAATGTGGCTCATATGTACATACTTCTAAACAAGATCTATTATTTTTCAAGATAAAACTCACCAGGTTATCCGAAGATATTTCACTCTGCCTTGTGACTGAGTTTGTTTTTCATATATATCTTACCATATCAGAGCTTGTGATATGACTTTTAATTTATTTCACTCTCTTCCTTATGTTTGATGCTAATGACCTCTGAATTTTGTTAAATGCACGGAATTTTTAACTGTCCCATTAAGTCATGATGAGGTTTACAATAGCTGAGACATCTGGCCTGGATGTGCTATATATGAAAGATAGTCACCTCACAAATCAGCAGTCTGTGGTGCTTGAGAGTGATTAGTCAGGAGGGTTACTTTAAAGTCTTCTCCTTCGATAAAGAGATCAGGCACTCCTCCCAGATGTAAAATGGATCTGTCTCTTCCGGAGAATATATTAAAAGGTGACTATGAGGGAGGACTGGGTGGCCTAGGAGGTATGGTAGCAGTCTGTGAAGCAATTCACCTTTAAACCATTTGTTGGAATCTATTAATGTCCTGTAAGATTTTATGCAAATCCAATGAAATTGTTAAATAGGCTATTGAGTCCTGTTTTGTTTGTGGAGGCTCTACCTCAGCTGTCAACTTTAGAAGTCAGGAGTAAGGTATATCAGAAATGAGAATGTGCAATGTACAGTACCTGTTATAAACCTTCAGGGTCAGATCCTGATGGTATTTTGTACCCCTTCTTTCTCTGAAAATTTGTATTAAATTGAGCATAATAAAAAAGGAGGAAGCTTCCATGTATGACATTTCCTATATCACCCCCTCACTTAGAACAGATACTTGCTTTATGGAGTTAAGCAAACAGTAAAATAGCAATAGTCACTTATTCAAAGATACAAGGAGAGAGGCAAGTGTCCTGTTCTATTTACAGCATTTCTTCAGAAATTGTGGGGGACCCCCTCAGTTTGGAGAGGTGAAACAGTTATATTGTCAAAAGAGTGCAACAGCAGTTTAGCTGAGGACAGAATACTGAAGCTACAGGAATTATGAAGGGAGAAGACCAGTTTCTGTGAGTTGGTGCTTTGGGTCTTCAACTGGAAGAGGGGGAGCTCCTGATGGGTAGTTTATCTATTTCATGCTAGACAGGCAAAATCAGGTTGAAATCAAAACCAAATCCCAGAACTAAGGAAGGACCAGAATCTCAATCTGACCACTCTTTGTTGCTCTGTTTTCTGTTCATGAACTGAACCTTACACTTATGTATTTGTTTGTTGGTGCACAGCAGCCAAGCCACTTAAACATCTGGAGGCAGGACTGTCTTCATGTTGCCTTCGTAGCACTACACTTAAGGCATTTTTCCAGGATGTGAGTCTGAGTGCACTCAAGCTACTGTCAAGACAGACCCAAGCCTCCTATCTTCTGGATTAGTGTGCTGAGCAGTATTTTAGATAATTATTTAAAGGTAATGGACACCATAACCCCTTTTGAAAATAATTAATCCTGCTTATATAGGTACCTAGATTGGGTAGTAACTTGACAGTAATGAAGGCACCTAATATGCCCTTACATTTTATACATTTAGGTGTGAGAGAAGTGGGGGAGTTGCCTCTTACAGATATACTGCTATACTCGGTGTCTCATGTTGCCTGACTTTAAATGACATCCTACTCTGTGTGAGGTTTTCAAGGAACATTCTTCAGAGGTACCTATGTCTACATTCTGTGTATATGGGGTGCCATCTACTTTTTGCCTTCTGCAAAGTGGATTGGAGTATTCTGAGAACATTTTAGTTTTGGAAAAGCACAGAGCACTGTGGTGCTGGACCATTTGCTAGGAGATACGGAATCTGTAGAGTCCTGTAAGGTAGAGACACATCATCTTACTCTTAAAGAAGAATTGGTAAGTAGCTCACAATTTCATGAAAGCAGAATTGTTCTGAATGTGAACTGTATACTTGCACAATTCCCAAAGCAGGTGATATTTATAGAACTTTGCTTTTATTGGGCCTGTGCTATAAATAGCCTTATAAAACTAGACCAGTCATTCTAGTGCATTTTATAAACAATTTTTATATGTGTCTTATTTATTAAGACTTTATTGCCAGATTTAATTCAATTTTTAAAGAAATATATGACAAATGGGTTAGATATTCAATCAGTTGGAGAGAATATAAGTACACTGGGAACAATGAAACAGCTGGGGGAAGTTGGATCAACTCAGAACAAATATGCCTTCCCCATAATTTTTTGTCTTGTTTTGATGAAACTGAAACTGATGTATAGGGCAAATATCACTCTAGCCATCTTGATGTTTTTAGGTCTTCTCTCTCCCTATAAAACTGGAGCCAGAGATCTTCAGGGAATGGAATTATCACACACTTGGTGGTTTTGCCTCAATCTCCAAGTATTTTGGAAATGCACACATGTTTATATCTCAGAAATAACTGAAGAGTATCTAGTAATGCATCTTAGTGTTTATTAATTGGCTATTTTCTCCAATTATTTACCTTCTTATTAAAAAGAAATCAAATGAACTGTTGCTGTTGGCAGCTCACTGTGGAATAATGCAGTTCTAAGACAAATTAAAAGACTTCCGTGGATGATAAATGTGGTTAGGAAAAAGAAAATAGAAGTCCAGAGACCCTTTCCATGGAAAAAGTGTCACAGTAGTTTAAGGTCAGTTTGGGTAGCTGTATAACAATATCATTTATTACGTCCATTCTAATCCTACCAAGTTTTTGTAATGAGGCAATCGGAGTAATTTTAATTGACTCGGCATTTCTACAAGTTGGGTGGTATGTTTATGCTTTATGAGCCATGGAACAAGGTTGTTTGAGATGGATGTGTTTAATAATATTCTGTTTTGAAGAATCAGACTCTGGGCTGGCCTGGTTTGGTTTTGTATCTGTCACACGATGACTGAGACTAGTAGTGGGTAGCTTGGGTCTACTGGGTAAGGGGAGTTGGCTGCCAGTACAGTTTTATTTGAAGCTTGCCCAAAATGGATTATGGCTGATAAGGAAAGAAAAAGTGATCATGAAGAGTTTTATGTGAGGAAGCCAATTTTACTGATTCTAGTTTTGGAGGTTTTTACTTGATTTACTTGAACATAGTAATAAAGCATCATCCAGCTCTTGGCTATTCCTAGTTCTTGAGGATAATAAGAGAAGTGTAACCAGCTATGGCTTCTGGCTGCACACCTTCGTCACTCAAAAGAACAGATAAAAAATAACAGGGAATTCAAGAAAAAAATAATATTACAAAAGATACAGAAAAATTGAGGCAATATTGAAATTTTCCAGACACCAGAGAGCAGGACCTGGAAAGAACAAGACATTCAGATGGTGTCTCTTTTAAGAAATCACATTTTTCCTGTTTAATTCTGTTAGTTTCTTTGCATTTATTTTGTGGCTTATGACTCCAACATGTGCCTGGAACGATCCATTGCACTGTATGGTTTAGTCGTCCTTGGAAAAAATTAGCATCAGGATGCCATGATTTTTCTGCTAATAATGACACTTTTCCTAGCTGGCCTGTTAGTACTGTAGTCTACTGCCAGGCTGCATTCTTTCAGGCTGCAGACACCCAGCTTATACGAGTTATACAAGTTGTGCTTGCAAGCAGTGACGATTAACAATTTTTCTCGGCGTAAAGGATTGCTTAAAGGGTATAGTTAAATATTTGGTATTACAATATCAAGGCTGAGCTCCTGCATAGCAGCAATATATGACAAAACACCTGAATGGATGAGGTGCAAGCAATAGCATACTGAATTACTACATGAGTTACTAAACTCAAGCAGCTTCACACGGCCACACAAGAAAGTTGAGAGGCTAAAAATATAATCATTTCCATTCACCATGATTCATGGAAAATAGGTTCTATTGAAAAAAACTGCTGTGTGGTTTTGTTTTTGTTTTTCAACAAGATCACAAGTCTGTCTGATAAAGGGTACCATTTTGATAGTCCATTCCTAAATTTCTCCAAGTCACATGACTGTATTTCATGTGACATGGGATTGATTAAAATGGTTCTATCAGATAAACATAACGGGGCACACTTTCATCGCTTCTCTAGGACTGGAGAACCATGCTATTGTTCCCCCTCTTTCACTGTCCCTTTCCTCTGCCTTACAACCATGGAGCCATGTGCAAGGCAAAACTCTTCGAGCAAAACTGTAATGTACTCATTAGCTGCAGCTTAGGATTTCTGCTCTGGGCACTGGGAAGAAAGACAGACACGTGATGTGGAAAGTAGAGAAATCAGCAATATTGTCAAAGAAATGCTAAGTTGTGAACTCACAGTTCACCTTAGGCGTGTTCATCATGTGGAGCCCTTCAGTCATTGGAACTGGGGTTTGGTGTTCTTTTCCTCTGTAAACAAGTTTCCAAGCTTTAATTTGGCGCATATTTTACAGAGGTTTAGGTAAAATGTGAGAGTCAGCTGTTTAAGACTTTCACAGATTACTTAATGTATAAGTGCCTGAGGCTTAGTGATGATGTCATGTGTTCACCTTTTTTGGTTAAGTTCTGTGTTTATACAGTATCAAACCAGAAGAAAGAGCAGGATTAGCATAAAACATAGAAAGGCTGCAATCCCCTGATAGCTGAATCAGAAACATCTATTGATGGGACTCTGTACTACATCAGTCCTTTGAGACCTGAAATTCAAAATTCGATAGAAACAGGCAAACCTAGTTGAGTCATCTGCAAGACATTGCTGAGCAGCAGAATTATGCAGTTCTCTATGCAATGTGAGGTAAGTCTGATGCAAAGAAAGGAGAGATGCTGATTAACAGTCACTTAAATAAATTACTATCTCATATTTTTTACTCCCATTTTGCTTCAGGTAGCAATTTGCACAGAGCTTTCTGTATTAGTCATTTCTGTTTGCCATTATGAATTATATCTGCCTGTAAAAGTAAAATAAGCAATTCCCTTTGTCTGCTCTGGAACAACAGTGTGCTGCTCTACAGATGCAAAACGTTAATTTTCATCATTCTTTCTCATTGTTTCAGCAAAACTGGATTATCAGACTAGGGAAGCTTGGCAGTGCTCACTGAGAACCATGTGGCTGTTGGAAACATACATAAAATGATGTACTGAAGATAGATCATGGAAGAGATCACTGTTGCACCTAACACACAGGGAGTTGCTGGGAGAAAGGAGTAGTTCTAAACCTTTCTTGAAGCACTTTGTAGTGTAGGAACCAGGTTCCATCTATACCAAAAAAAAAAAAAAAAAAAGAAAAATAAAAAGAAAAGAAAGAAAGTTGTTACTGTCTGTTGGTATAAGAGATAGTATTTTTACACAGAAGGACCGCAAATGAGAAGAGCAATGTTAGATGGATTGGCTCTAAAACCCAAATAGTGTAGTTAAATCTGTATGTATACAAAGCATATACAAGCACACATAAGTGAATTCATAGAAACACATTTCCACCTATGCTCCAAACAAAGCCTGAATTATGTTTTGTTGAAGACACCTCACAGTTTGCTTATATTGCTCTGTATCTGAAGAAATTCTATATGTCCACTGCATATTTTGTATGGATGCACTTGCATTTGTATGGAAGTATGGTTGAATGGAGATTATAGGAACTACTTCTGAATTTCTGAATCTGAACATAGTAATTTGTCCTAGTATCAGTGGAGCTGAACCAATAATACTGAAGGAAAACCAGATCTCTACATGATGTAATAAACTTCTGATCATTACATGGAAACATTCCTTCCTTTGCTGTTAAACAGTGAACTCAGCCTTGGGAAGCAGAACAGCAATATGTAATTCCTCTCTCCCGGCACCAGCAGAATCATTCTTTTTTGCCCACTTACTGATAGCACTGGGACCTACTATCATACATTACCATATATGATTAAGTGCAAGAATTTCTTCCTTAAAGGGCTGATACTGCTTTCTTATACTTAAACAATACTGTTTCATGGATCTGCCCCTAGAATTCATTCTGTTGTTGTTGACTTTGGAGTTGACTCAGACTTATGGAGTCTTTAATTTTCCTTTCGTGTGCTTATTCAGTCTTTTGCAGTTCCCCACTGGAAGTCTAATTAATGAACTCTCAATTGATTCCATTGTTTTCTCCACTTTAGACTAAATATTGTCAACTATTCAATTTCAGCCACTTCGATTTTCAGCCACTCTATTGTGCCCAATAACTTTGAGTACATTGAAATTTCTCAATGTCCAGGAGATTAAATTATTTCATACCAAGGAGAGAAAGCAGACAGTGTCTAAATTCTACCAGTGCCCAAGATATGATTAGGTGAGAAACAGATAAACTTGCAAGTAGCCCATGTTTAGTGGTGCAGAGAAAGGCAAAAAGTCTCCAGTGTGCTCGCCAATCTGACCCGGTGATGAGTTTCTTCCTGGCTGAAAATCTGGCAATCTAAGCTTGAATATGTAAGCCAAAGATGTTGGCCAGGTGTCCCAGGGAGAGAATTCTTTGCATTACCTTAGACTAGCTGCCAACTAAGTGTTGAAGAAGATGAAAAAAACCTCATCACCTGTTGATCATGGCACTTATAAAAAACACTTGTGAAATTAGACCTTGTCTAACCTTAGCAGCCAATGAACTGAAACCTTAAAGGCTGAGACTTCATTAACTTACAGTTACCAGGAGGAACAGCTCCTCCATGAAAGAAAGGTTGAAGTGTGGGATTTAGTGAATTCAAGCCCAAATATGACTGTGCAGACCAACTACTTGCACTCATGAGCTCCAAAACTTCTCACAAAACATCGATGAAAGTACATTTAAGAAAGATTTATATAATAATAAAAACTCCAAGAACTGGTGACTTCATCTCTTCTCTTTTTATTTCAATTTAAATTATGTTTACTGTCTTTTATGTTCTGGTTAAATTAAAATCTTACTCAGTGTCCTACTATTTGATCTGACTATGCTTTTTATCAGCCAGAATGAACACCCCAACCTTCCCATAATAGATGTGCAAGGACTTATATGCAGGATTCCAATTACCCCTTAATTATCTCTTTGATACTCTAGATGTACTGAATATCATATTATAATGACTGTTTTCTAGTTTCTCTATCATTTTTATGCTGTTCTTTTTTATTTCCCAGCTCTTCAGTATTTCCATATTCTTCTTTAAGTTTGGGTACCAGAACTAGAAATTGTACAATATCCTAATTAATGCTGTATCAAGAACTTTCTGTTTCTATTGCACATTTTCCTCTTTGAATAACCAAGAATCATTTAGTCCTTTATATTACCATATTGGGATGACAGTCTCATTGGTGACAGTACAAGGCCTCCTCTGAAACAGTGGTTTCCCAACTAGATTCTCCTTGTCTGTGGATGTAAACTGTGGACTTCAAGAACGTTGTCTTGCATTGGTACTGATCAAATATATCTTAAGGAACCGTTTCTTTCTGGAGCTATTCCAGTTTTTGGAAGCGAGAAAGGCAATTGGGAGGAGAGTTCCCTCCCCCC
>KL262019.1:0-11408 GCA_000699545.1 Podiceps cristatus | reverse complement strand
GGAAAAGGTTCCACCAGCCATTGTCTACATTTAATGGTTATTGACAATTGACACTTCCTGCTAATGAGCTGATTGAAAATAACTTGCAGCTCTGCACCTATGGCACTCAAGGCACCTGGTTCCAGTCAATGGAAAGAGACAAATGCTTCCAAGGAGAATTTGTCCCCTTGAATGGGATATCCTTCCTAAACCTGACTAGATTCCTTCTGTAGGTATCACACTGCATGCTTAAAGGTAGCTAGAACTATTGTAGGTCTTCAACTTTAAGAAAAAATTTCCAAACCATGCTTTTTCATGGGTACTTCAATCACAAGGACAGCCTGCAACCAATCCGGAAACTATATAAAGCACATCATAGCCATCAAAAGCCTCACATCCATAATCTTCAAAGACGCATAAAAGTGGAGCAAATGATTCATAGTTCCTATTGCTGCATCCTAATCATGCACAACTCACAGTTCTACATGTTCTGGGTGCAAAGTGAAACTTCACAGTTATGAACAAGTTGCATTTGAATTTATTCAAGCCCCAAAACTATATCGCAAAGATTGTAGAATTGTGATGCAAAGCCACACCCCCTCACAAACATAACAGAAGAACTTGCATAGAGCCTCAAACCAAAGCTGATCTGGTTAAGACTTCTACAGCGTCATATACACTGTGCAGCTTGTGCTTTCTGTTCTGCACAGCAAAAGGTAGGAGGCAGAAATACAAAACATGGAGGCTAATATTTGGCTCTAAATGTCCCAGAGTTCATTGCTTGCCAGGCCATGTTAGCTGGAGAATCACAGTAGCCGAGACTTCACTGGCAACTTGCCAACCAACTTCTTTTTGTTAGAGGAAGGGGAAAAAACCCACTTCTATTATTTTTAACTCCAGATTGGCTAAAAATTGTTCTGTTGAAAATAAAAGAAACAAAAAAGACAATCTTACCCTCATTTTGTCTTTTACCCTTTCTCTCTTTTAGTAGAAATGGAGTAGAGTAGCCCATCTGAGATTAAGAAGGTACTTGGCATGAAACCAAATATTTAATAGCCTGAAATGAAGCCAAATGATTTCCCTCTCTCTTTCCATCTCTCTTCTATCTACTTTTATATCATCTTGGTTGGATCAAAGCCAAGAGACTAACAGTAAAATATTTCCACACAGTAAGAATGTCTATTGGAAAACGCCTCCCATGACTGATAGAACAACCTGCAATGTGGGAATCCTATCCTGAACTTCTTGGAAGAAAATTAAAAACATCTTTTTAAACCAACAAGTTACTTTTTACGTAAGAGTCCTAAGTCATCTTATTTTCACAGACTAGATAATCATAAACTATGGATAAACATAATAGAAAATTATAATTTTGTTTAACTCTCTGTTCCTTTAGTTGTGAACTCTGATTCAGACCATCTGTCTTCCCTTGAATTGCTCAGTGAATGGAGTAATATCAGCCCTGGCCAAACATAAATTAATATATAACATTATTCAAAATAACACTGCTACAACATCCAAGAAAAACTGCCAGCTACTGATTTGCTGTAGTTATTAATATGTATAGTCAAAGGTAAACTGAACTCTCCTTGCATAGAAACCCAGGCAGTATTTATTCTTAGTGTGAAAAACACTTTTCTCTGAAATTTCCTGATTAACATTGAAGTAAACTTTGACCCACCGTAGCATTAATATGTCATTTCTCTTTCAGACCAGAAGAAAGGATTATATGACTGAAAGACGACTTCCCCCTTCCCAACTTTGTAATTTTCATGTGCCAAAAGACACTACTTATCCCCCACAAACATTATTCAGGGCACAGAGATAACCTCTTAATGAAAAATGCACAGATGTATTAGAAAAGCAGATAAATGAGTTACTAAACAAAATGTTTCACACAGCATGTTACCATCGGAAGTTCCAGTGCTTTCAGCTACCCAGAATTACAGCATGATGTTTCATATTCATCTCAGCTTCTAAGTGTTGTTTTCTTGCCTTTGATGTGAAAAATAAAATAAAGAAAATGCATTATGTCATTGGCTAAAATTGTTTTGAAATAGGCTTGGCAGCTTGCTTATAAGCTACAACTCGCTCATAAGTTACAACTCTTACTGTCAGAACTAATCAATTTCCTTTAAAATACTGTCTGTAACTGAGTGATAAAAAGGCTGTGGAAGTTATTTAGGTCAAGATTATTTGAAGATATGACTAAATAGGCATACTAGTGTCATATAGCTGTCATTCTAAGAACAGCTTCTTTTTGAAGTTGACTGGAAGCATATATTCAGCTCCCTTGAAAGGTATACCTCCCAGTAAATTAAGTATTCTTCTCATCTAAACATTGTCAGAACCAATGGCTACTCAATCATTTTGTGTACTGAAATCCTTAAGCAACAGGTTTCTCAATTAAATATTAAACCTAGACATAGAACCAGAGGTAGATTTTAATACAGTGTCACAGTCTTTTCATCTTAATAAAGAGCCCTCCTAACTCTTCCTTCTTATGTTCCTTCTTAAAATTAATTAGCAGTGGTAGGTCATGGCATGTTCTCAACGCAGAATAGAGAACCTACAAGCATCCAGACCTGCTTCCCATGTTGCTGACAGGTATAGTAATTTTGTTCATAGAAAAGTCTCTAAATTCCCTGTATCACTGCACAAAACTTTTAGTGTCTGCCAAAATTTATTTACTCAATCTTCTTATATCATTCAATCACAGAAGCCAACCAACTTTCTGCCTTGCTAAGTCAACCTACTTATATTCTGCACAGATATAATTGCTCTCCATTTACTTTTGCACATCCAACTTACCTCCACAACCTTCCTATATTACTTGAAATCCACATTTCTCTAAATTTTTACATTCATGGAATCTCTGAAGTCACTGAAGGATAAAATAACATCTGTTTCATCTTGTAGCATTTTAAGTCAGTGGATATGACCACCCTTACAAATGAGTTGTATACAACACTGCCTCACTCAAAGCACCCTTACAAATGATTTTTAGACAATATTGCCTCTATTGGAATAGGGAATGAGGAGAATATGAGGAATCTGTGACAGAGTAAACTGGGCAACAGATATACAGGTGGCCAGCTGCAAGACTGATAAGAGCAGGCAAATCTACTGAATCCCAGGTAATTCTGATACTTTCTGATGAAAACTACAAATAACATTACCTGGGGATCACTGAGTGTACTAGTTTTGCAGGGATAGAGTTAATTTTCTTCACAGAAGCTGCAATGGGGCTATGCTTTGGATTTGTGCTGGAAACGGTGTTGATAACGCAGGGATGTTTTAGTTACTGCCGAGCAGTGCTTACACAGAGTCAAGGCCTTTTCTGCTCCTCACTCCACCCCACCAGCGAGAAGGCTGAGGGGGGCACAAGGAGTTTGGAGGGGACACAGCCAGGACAGCTGACCCCAGCTGACCAAAGGGATATTCCATACCATATGGTGTCATGCTCAGCAATAAAAATAGAAGGCAGGGTGGTGGAGGGGCTGCTGCTCAAGGACTGGCTAGGCATCAGTCGGTTGGTGATGAGCAATTGTTTTCATTTGCATCACTTGTCCTTCTTAGGTTTTATTTCTCTCTGTTATTTTCCTTTTCATTACAATATTATTGTTGTTATTGTTATTATATCTAATTTAATTTCAATTATTAAACTGCTTTTATCTCAACTCGTGAGTTTTATCCCTTTTACCTCTCTGACTCTCTTCCCCCATCCTGCTGAGGGGAGTGAACAAGTGGCTGTGTGGTGCTTAGTTGCCAGCTGGGGTTGAACCATGACACAGGGCTACCACAATAAATTTCGGTATGTGGGAGAAATGTATACATGCAGGTTAATCATGTGAGAGGTGCATGGTTGCAACTCAGGGTATGGTATGAATGTTAGTTCATGGTGGGTGTTTAAATGGAAAAATGTTGTGAATGAGTATTAGTGTGTGGAAGACTCTGTAGTACCTTTATGTAGCAGCAAAAGAGATGATCTGACATTTGTATTAGAGCAATAGAAATCTCTTTTATGAAAGGATGCAAAGAGTTTGCTAACAGAAGCTAATCTTGAAAAAGCAATTCATTCACAATGTTTTCTCAGTTACCTTTGAGAACATGACCATGGATGCCCACATAAGGTGACCAGCTGCAGCTAAAGGAAGAAAGAAAAGAGCAACACAAAGATTCCTCACTACTGTATATACCTTATTAGAGCAAGGTAGAGCGATGTGTATTGCAGGCCTTGACAGCAGCCGACAGGCTATTTAAAGTCCCATTTTGTGGACAGTTGGTTTGGAATGGAACACAGAGTAATTCAGGTCTTGGAGTAAATTTAGTATAGTTTGATTTTTCTAAAATAGTCCCCATCCTATCTTCTCTTTGCCCACATGCTTTTCCAGAGCAGAAAGCGATATAACAGAAAATAGTCTGATTTCCTCTAACTTTCTATTTTCTGACATTTAAGCTAGATGCCTGGAGCAATAAAGGACTCTTCACAACTCTCACATATTCGTTGCAAACTTCAAGAAACAAAATGTCTTATTTCCCTAGGCCCTGGTGTATTACAGTTCTACAGAAGATGAAATTCATCGTAATTGTTTGTGAGGGGCATGTGGCATATATGAGTGACAAGTCATATCCAAGTAACTGCGTGCCCTTTATCCAAATAAAATAATCAGCCCTGAGAGAATGCAGCTGATGTAGCTTCATTTAGAATATTTCACAGTGGCTGAGAAAAGCTAATCACTTTTTGTATTAAAATTGTTACAGAACATAGAAGTAAAGCATGGATTCATAATAATTTCAAATTCTTCTTTCCGAAGTACTTCAAACCATAGACCTTAAATTGTATCAAATGAGACACTTACACATCTTCCTTTGAAAACCACCCACCTACCATCATCCTACTCCCGAGAATTAAAATCTGAAAGAATACGCATGATTCATAACCTAGTAATAGGAAACATCATTTTCAACACTGCACTGACATGCTGAGGATGCTGCTGTTCTTTCTTTTGTAAATGACTGCACCTTAGTATACAAGTTTCATGAATTCTTAAATGTGAACATAAAGAAATTTGTCAAAACTAACTGCAGCATAAGGACTATTTGTTAAAAAACAAAACAAACAAAAAAAAAACCAAACAAACAAACAAACAAACAAAAAAAAAAACAAAACCCTCCAAAAATCCCAAAAACTAAGTAGTAGCTAATAGAGAAAATTCCTCTGAAATACATTGAACTTTTGGCAGTGACTGCAGACAGCTAGGGAACATATTTATATTCACACTGAAGTATGTAAAACTTGGATGTAATTCAGAGCAAAAAGTCTCAGGCTGGGAGAGAAGCGTATTTACAGATATTTACAGGAACTCGCTCAGTTGCAGCCACTCAGGCAATAGGATCTCTTAGTGAGAGCCAGTTTCCTTTTACAGTTGTGGAGTCCCCTATGCAATGCACCAAGGGATGCATTAAACATATATGTGGCACTTACTTATAAAACAGATTTACGTAACTGTACACTGGCTAAACACTCAGGTTTTGATCATTTAAATCCATTGTATGAGAAACACTACTGAACTCAATGGACATTTTTTTTTCTGAAAAAAAATACTAGGCTTTGACTCTCATACCCATTCTGAAGCCAAATGTATTTGAAACAGGAAGCCTAAGGTGGACAACAGCCATATTCTGATTGGTTCAGTCTACCCGACCTACATGGAAAAAAGATGTCCAATTTCAATTTTAAACGTCACAAAAAGAAAAGTAAAAAAGAAAGTGAAATTACTACACAGCTGTAAATTTGTTGTATTTTCAAAATTAATACTTCAGTAATAATCTGCCTTGATTCCTTGAGTCTGAATCATCCTTAGTGGCTACTGCAACTCTACTGTGGAGTTCATAAAAGCAGGGGCATAAAATGAGCCTACCCTTACAAAATAATAATATAGTAATAGCATACATGTGTGTATGTACATTAGGGCACTACCTGCTCTTAGATACTGATGATGTATTTAATAAGGTTACATTCCGTATCACATAAATGATACAACATGTAACATTAAGTACTTCCACTTTTAACTAAAAAAGAACAAGGGGGGATTGTTCTGCAGTGAAAGGATTAGAGACCAAGCTAGATGGATATATATTCACTTCCAGATTAATCCAAAAAGTAAACACAGAGGAGAAAACAAAAAAGAATGATTAACATCCTGGAGACAAGTAGGTTCAAGGGAGAGTGAGGATGCTAGCAGTCAAGCTGAGCAGAATCTAGCAGAGAAAATTAAACAGGAAGTACAACTACAAAGAGCAGAGGAAACAGGTCTTTCTCTGATGCCAAGTAGTGCAAAATAAAGGTATAGCTATCTTCCAAAAAGCCAATTAATACTTTACCTTAAACTGAACTAGGCTCCGAGGAGAAACACAGTCAGAAGGTCAATAATTCAAATGCTGAGATAATGTTTGATCAGTTTCTGAAAGGGATCCTGGTTGCCTGCAGTAGCAAGGAACAACGTCAATGACCTAGAATATTGCCTTCAGTCCCATGTTTCTTGATAAACAGATATTTTATGACAACTATGATGGCCATAGGGTTGTAATGAATAAATGCTGTTAAAATAACCCTGCTAACAAGTGTTAAAGAGTTAAAATGAGGTAAACAAGACTCAGGTTTCTGTGTGCAGAGACCTGAGCTTGCTTGGTTGCCATGGCAGACACCATGGGAAACACGTCAGTCGAGATACGTACTGACTAAGAGAAAGTAAAAGCAATCAAAACAAGACATACTTTTCTGAATTTGAAATCAAGTGATTAGCTGAACAAATATAATGAAAATCCTTCTTTGTCCCTTTTTCTGCAGATGGTCATAGTTTCCCATTCTTAGGCAGCCCTTTGCCATGGGGAAGAAGAGCTGGTTCTGCTGTTCAGAGGCACTGCTCTTGCCTCTACACAAGAAGAGCATGAGAAACAGCACAGGGCCTGCCTGGTGATTTCCACATGAGCCCAGCCCGACAGGACACTGCTTACCAGGACTCAAGATTTGAATAATATCTATGTCCTTACAGCCCTATATGGAGAGACAAGACTCGCACATATGCACTACCCTAATCCCAGAAGGATGGAGTTGAGAAACTGTATTTAAGATTTAAATGTTTAAGACATTTAAAGAGGATATACATCATTTTAAAACTATTTTGGAGGTCATTAACATGTCTTCCTTTTGGAGGAAGCCATAGACTTCATCATACCATTCCTGAACTACAGCAACAGAAGTCTGCAAGTCAGACTAGGGGTTCTACAGCAACTGCTGGACCAGAGAGAAAATAAGCTGTCTGGACCCCAGCAGAGCATTTCCATTGCAATTCCATTTTACTTTCACCCTCTTCACAAACTTTAAAATGAGCCTCTCCCAAGATATATTTAATGTAATGAACTGCCCTATTTCCATTTTCTGAGTCTCCCTTTCTAGCTCCTTTTTATCAAGTGTCCGTGCTTTTGTATGATTGTGACCTAGTTCCAATGGCTGCTGGAGTAAGGTTCCTGAAGTAAAAGCAGGATCAATCTCAGACAGCAGAGAATGGGCTCAGTCAGTCAGGCACCATTCTCTACGGGTATTTGCTGGGCCTGTGGTGCTTCCTTACTCTATTGCATTCCAATGTAAAGTACCTGGAGCTGACTGTGCAAACAGAATCGAAGGTTAAGAACATGGGTTGTTACATAGTTTGAATAAACAGGTGTGAAATAACCTACATCTATAAAAACTGCTCACACCAGCAACTTTCAACAGACTGTCACACAGGACCTCAGGATGGTTAACACCCCTGCCCCCCAGGTTTTCATATAAAATAATACAATTTCACAGTTCAGGCAAGTTAGGAAAAAGTATATTCAAATGGAAAAGGCCTGTTCCCAAAAATGCATTCTATGAGGGAACACAATTTCCAGAGGGATTTCAGAGCACCCTGCTACTGCTGACCCATTAGATCTACTGCTCCTACAAAATAAATAGTTGCTTTAGTCAACCTTCAGCATCAAAGAGGTTATAGTGCACCCACTAGATACATATTTTGTTGGCTTTAAATTAGCTAGTTCAAATATCAATGGAGCTTTCAATAGCAGGCTGCAGCTTTATGCAAAATAATAGCATGGCTGTTTGTCTTACTTCCCAGCTAAACTCTGTAGCCCTGCTAAGCTCCATACTGTCCTGTTCACATTGCTGATATACCACAGTTTAAAGCCAGCTCAGGTATGTCTACACCTTTACATCTCTTCAATAGCAAATGATGACTGCTGCATTAACTGTTGTAGACAAAGGATGCAGAAAAACATTCCTGAGTGAAAAGTGACCATTGTGTAAATACTGATATGCGTATATGGGTTTGTTCAACTGAAGCAGCTGAGTTTAAAGGAGAGGATCTGTCTAGAAGTTGCTCACAACCTGCAAAAAAATAGTTTTAAAGTTATCGAACTGCAACAAAAGAAAAAAAAAAAATCAAATGTATGAGTACACTCCATATAACCACTCTGTATTAGTCCTACAAATTTTAATCAGTCCTAGAATATTTTTATCCCAGATTACACTTTTCTTGTAATTGTTTCATTTATTCTGTGAAGTTTAACAAACTGCAGTTGTGCTTTGTACTCTGCTTGCTAAAACTATTTTTCAGATCATGTCTTCACATTCTAACTTTAAATAGACTTATGATAATTTCCACATATTTTACAAAATATAAAGTATTTCTTAGCACAGCACAGATACACAAAAATTATCAAGAATATCAGCCCATAATTCCTTACCCTTTCTTTCCTTTTACACAAAAACTAAATAAAACTAAATTTTTGTGATCATCTGTGCACCAAAGGTATTTCTAGGAAGGATGTTCCAGTGGTTTCAATACTTGACAGCATCAGCTTAAAGCAACCCTATGACAACCTGAAATTAATTATTAGGGTTTTGCAGCTTAAATAAAGGATGGACCAGAGTACTAAGCTAATGGGATATGCCACCCATGAAAGGATTTTACTGAAGGGTTTTAGTGCATACAGTGTGCACAGCTGAGGTAAATAAAAATGTCCAAATGCATCATAGACACTTATTAGATTATAGATAAGCAGTAAAAAAATGCCCAATAACTCTTCCAAGATACTGTTTAAAGGTGGGCTATTAGAGTTGGTGGGGTGGCATTCTTTAGATTTTGGCTTCATTCTATGCTGTTCAGTCAACAATACACAGCATTATGCTTGCAACCTGCTCTATTCCCTAAATAAAACAAAGCTGGTCTTGAATCCAGTTTGTTCTTAAAACCAACTGCATAAGTTAGGATCCTGGCTGATAGGAAGAGCAGTATGTCAAGAGCAGTCAGTGTGGCTGGGGGGCCAAATGGGGACTCAATAAGCCAACAGGCAACACCACAAGAGCAGTTTGGTGCACTTGTCATGCCAGCTGTACCATGCAAGAGGTAGGACACGGACAGCTTGTCACTAGGTAAGTCTGGGGGCTATGTCTGTCAGTCCTTTTTATCACCTTGGCTCAGGTCCTTAATCACAGATATCAGTGACAAAAGGGATGTTTAACTTTATGATGAATACTTAATTTCTCGGTCAATGTGTCCAAGAGTATCATGGCTCTGCACTTCCATGCCCATGTGCAAAACTATCAACTTTCTCACCTCACAGACTTTGCAACATTTTCAGATACTGTGACAATGAAGACCAATTAAATGAAAGTAGGGAAAAAAAAAAAAAACACAAACCAAAACTATTTCACTAAATTTCCCTGATAGCAGGCTTGTGAATCAAAGATGTTTTTTCTGTGAATCTAGAAAAGTAATTGCTTTAGAGTTTGTTGAATGTTGAGTGGCCCTTTGCTGGACTCTTTTTGGTATATCCTTGGGTTTGTTTTATTTTGCTTTGTTTTGTTTTTTAATTCCAAAATTATAATAATCTAGCTTTCTATTGGGTGAAAGCAACAGTGCCTAAAATGTATGAAAGAAGATTCTGGTTTGGTGCAGAAAGATATGCAATCTGTCCTTCCCATGACTGCAAAGTTTCTAGAAGAACAAATGCACACAATAAAACATGGGTTGCCACAAAGGTGGCTCTTTTTCATCTAATGTCATTACTGTTTAATCAGCTTATTTCTTCAGAATCATTTATGGTTTAAATTAATCAGAATACAGTCATTCAAGGAAAAAAAATACCAATTTCTCAAATAATTCTAAAAATAACAAAGAATTATAGGTACTAAACCCTGAAATGTCCCTATGGAGTAGAAGAGACCTGTTGGAACAACTTGCAGTTTCATGTCTGTCAGACATTAAAATTGAAACTACTGAAGCAACTCATCTGGCAGAATAATCTATTACCAGGACTAAAATTTATTCTGCTTACTGTGGTTAACATACTTTCTTTTACTAAAAAAATAAAAAAAAATAAATAAAAAAAAAATCAGACACCTAGTGCTCCCTCTCAAAACATGCCAAAATATTCAGATCAGTTATTCCTTCCTAGAGAAAAATGCACTTTTTCATCCTGTAAGGGAACGCTGTCCCTGAGCCTGTTCCAGTCAGTGTGTGGTTTCTGTGTGGCTCAACCAGGAACATGGGATTCAAAAGGGAATTCTGGTTCCCTGATGTAATGGAGTCAGCCACAGAGTCTCAGTAGTTAAAGGACAGAATCATCCAGCCCATTACTGCTCTAAAAGATAGATTCAGCCATGCCTCTTTTCATCTCTTTTTATGTAAGTGTGTGTGTAAAAATGTTAGTCATTTTTGGTTTTGTTTTTTTTATATATTACAGAAAGCCACACACATTTCATTCTGCACCTAAACTAACATCACATCACAATTAAAGATTTCTCCCCAAATGCAGTCTATTCTGGACTTGGTATTCAATTTCCTTTCAGACAGTAGAAAATAAGTGCTTTTCGGCAAGGAGTTACTGTTCCAGAACTCAATGTTCTTTACCTAGGAAGTCTGGAAGAGTTTTACATCTAAACACAGTGCACAAAAAAGTATTTCTCTACTTGCATTTCAAACATTAGTTGACAGATGTACACCTACTTGAAAACATAGACATGGCAATCAAACAAAATCACCAGAAAATAAACGAATTAACTCAATGCAAGTGAGAAAATTTTAGTACTAATTAAAGTTTGAATAAGTTTTCAGGTCTGAAAAGAAATATAGGAATATGTTGTTTGGAAGATTAGCATGACACTGATCTTTTTTTGCTTAAAGGTATATTATGTCAAGTCTATTTTTCTATTAGCACATAGAGCTATCAAAGATTTAAGCAGCTAATATTTATTAAAGCTCCTGGCTCTGCAATACACAAAACAGTCTAGATCAATTACAGATCTGCAACATGAGAATTTATGTAGAATATATTCTATGCATTATGCAATTATGCATTGAGGACAACTTTCTAAGCCAGGT
>JMFS01029754.1:0-38222 GCA_000699545.1 Podiceps cristatus | reverse complement strand
CAGGACAAGGGGGAATGGTTTTACACTGAAAGAGTGGAGATTTAGACTAGACATAGGAAAGATATTTTTTACACTGAGGGTGGTGAGGCACTGGCCCAGGTTGCCCAGAGAGGTGGTAGAAGCCCCATCCCTGGAAACATTCCAGGTCAGGCTGGATGGGGCTCTGAGCGACCTGATCTAGTTGCAGATGTCCCTGCTCATGGCAGGGGGGTGGGACTAGATGGTCTTGAAAGCTCCCTTCCAATCCAAACCATTCTATGACTCAAGGAATACTGTGAAAGGCCACAACTTCTACAGTAGTTTGTGAGAATGAGAGACAAGACTCAGTCTCCCGTGTTTCTTTTCAGGATGAAGAAGCCTGTACTCAGTGCTGACGCAGACGTACCTTCCTACCCAACACAGCACCCACCCTTTCAGAAACTAAATCCTATCAGCATCTTTTTGTATCCACCTCCAGCACGCAGAGTATCTTGTACAGTAACTCAGATCTGAAGAAGGTCAACAGCAAATATGAGAGCAGTCCCAAATTTTTAAGAACAGAAGGGAAAAATCCCAACAAAGTAGAACAAGATACTGAACTCAACCATGGGAGTTAAACAGGTTTAGCAAAGGAAGAACTGAATACAGTCAGTGCAAGGTGACCTGAGTTCAGTGTTTAACTGAAAAATGTAGCTTACTTCAGGAAAACTTCTGCTCCTTTTGCCTTGAGAAAGTATGGGAAGCCGCAGAATGAAAACCATTTCAGACAGCCCTAACATTTCAGATCACTGAGATGTGAAGTCTGTCTTTTAATGAGCAGCAGAAAGCAAAGGAATGAGATAAACTGGGAGCTCCAGACCACAGTTCCCAATGAATCTGGCAAAGTGGTGAGGAGACCCGTTAAACATACCAAGCTCAATGACCTTGCAGTTTTCTCCAGGCCAAGGCTAGAAACGAAAGCAGCTGCATGCGTATTCCATTGCAGAGGGAACTGCTGGCACCCTGCTCTCTGTCTATCTCTCCAAGTCAATGGTTTTGATAACGAGGAAGAACCAGCAACTTTAAATACACATCTGAGACAAAAAAAATAGTAGAGTGACTGAAGTCAGTGAGAGACTGCTCGAGCGAAAATTGAGCAGAGATCCCAGCCCAGAGCCTCACTGCTAATGATTTCACTGGGAGTTAGGTGTTCAAACACCTCAAAGGACACAGGTTGTCAGATTTTGTCTCTTTGCATTGCTGTATAATTGGCAACAAAGGTGGGAACAGTTTCCCAGCTTAGCTTGTCACATCATCCTTATGAAAGGGTGCGGAGGTACTGATGAAAAATGGGGATTCTTGTCAGGACTGAAATACATAGCAGACACTGTGGCAGATGGCACTGGATGAATTGAAACAGGATTGAAAAGTTCAGGGTATTTTAGAGAAGGTTCATGTAAGACGAAACAAGGTAACAGCATAAGAAATACAGAGTAGTGAAGAGACAATAAAGTACTTCTCATCCTTCTCCTGACATACGGAGATGTTCAGTGAACTAGAATGATTATAAATATTTAGGCATTCACACTGTGGTCACAACTGAATATTGAGCCCCAGTACACCGGCACCTGCACAAACACACACAAAGCCACCACTGCCCTGCACGGTTTGCAGTCCGAAGGGTGAGGGAATCTCTCTTTGCTTAACTGCAAAACACAGAGGAGGTGTGGACCTGACAAGAAAATGCCAAACCCAAGACCTGCGAAGGGTTAAGAAATCAAATCTCTGAATCAACAATGAAAACATCCAAGATCGCTAGATGAGTTAGTATGAAAGAGTAGGAATAAGGCCTCAAATCTTTGGTAACTGTCCTCCAGAAGGACTCCATCACCTCTCCCCAAAGGCTTTGGTACAGGCGGCTGTCAGGGATGTTACTGGAGCAGACAGACCACAGGTCAGGCTCTGCTGGTTCCCTGCTCCAAAGATGTACCTCAGCTCTGTAGCTCAGCATTTCAGAAACAGGCACACTGCTGAAACAGAGCCTGGACAGCGTTTCCAAAGCTGCAGGGCCCATCAGGCCAGCTGATAGCTCCTCATTAAAAAAAAAGGCACCAAGAAACAAAAAAACCACCTTTTTCTTCCAGTCAGCGAAAGACACTAGCATGAGACGGACAACTTTCAAGATGAGGTCATCTCTGTTTCCCTTCAGAAATGAAGCCAGCAAGTACAATTAACGATAATTAAAAACTCCTTTCACAAAGGGACACTATACTTTTATTATCTCTGATGATGCCTTATCAAAAGCATCACAAAGGGCTTGTTGATATTTTTTTTTTTTAAACCAAGATACGATAATAGACAGAAAGAAACGAGCAATTAAGAACAGAAACCCTCATTTCTTAAGTGCTGTAGTATTTCATCTCAGAATATGTATCATTCCCTATTTCCCTAAAAGAACAACTCACTACTTACTAGTTAGCCATGGTAAAACATAACCAAAACCTCTAATTTACAAAAAAAAAAAAAAAAAAAAAAGCTTAATGGGTAAATACATTGCTTAATGAGCTCTTTACATTGAAACTTATATGGGAAGTGTAAGCAATAAGCTGTAATCACACTCATGAAAAGTTATTGGCTTTGGGTCTAATGATTTTCTTCTGCACAGGATTCTAGCAGCATAAAAAAAGTAGGTTTCTCTGTATACTGATTTACTGTTACAAATTCTGAGATGTTCACTGTGAGAATGTGAACTGGTCTGTATTTGAAGCTACTTATTATTTTTATTTGTTTCATCTTATGGGTCAGAGGTGGGGAATAAAAACCCCACATCTGTCTAATCACCAGAGATGCAGTAGCACGTGCGCAGCATTTCAGCCCACCAAATCTGTGGGTCTGCTGCCAGGTCAGCAGAATCGCCCTCTCGGCTTCAGTGACAAACCGCCTCTCCAGCAATTACAACAGGAGCTTGGACACTTAGGTGAAGGTTTAGTCACCTGAACACAGCATTTATGCCTCCGGTCATTTTAGGTGACATCCAGGATCCTGTCTGGCCCATGTAAAACTCCTAGGAAACTCGTCTTGTATCTGCCAGCCCTCTGGGTATGTCCCAGATAACCTAAGGGGTCTCAAAGGCAGCAGACACCAATGTGCAGGCAACTGAATCCCATCCTTCTCCACTTGAGGACATGTATGTGCACATGTATTATGCTGTCCGGTCTTTATACCGGAGCCAAATCCCACCCACGTAGGAGTCTGCTGTGAAGCTACAGTATAATAGGAATTTTTAAACCCCTTGTTTTTAATTTTGTTGTGGACATTCAAGGTCCCACTGCTTTTTATCTGGAAAGATATTTTGATATCGTTGTCTCTACCCATAGGCAGGCAGAAGTGCCAGATCAGATTTACCAGCAAAGCTTTAGGGTGCAGATTAAACCTTCCGAATTGGCTTTCACCCAGAAACCTGAGTGCTTAAATCACTTCTAAAGTGTGATTACTTTTAAAAGATTTACTGTTATAACCCTGAAGTGACCCCGCTGCTATGCAGTACGTGCTACGCACTTGAGTGCTGTCTACAGCGATCCGAGAAGCATTACATGGGCGCACGGGTCCTCCTCTCCCAGTAGCATAGGTGAACAATTTTCTTGAGATCGAGCAAATTTTAGGACAGAAGGGTAAGTCTAGGGAACTGGAAATGAGAGGGTTAAGCAGCAAGCACGCAGGAACGGATGGGTGAGCCATGAAGGAAGCCCATCGGCCGCCTGCCCGAGGAGCAGATGCCCGCCGGACAGAGGAGAGGTGCCAGCCAGCAGCCGAGAATAGCAGCAGGGCAGGCAGAAGGGAAGGAAAAACACGGTCTTAAGCAAGAGGTCAACGCAGTTCGAACACATCAGCATTTAAAGTATGGTTTTCTGAGGGGCTGAACTCTGCAAACCCCGGCTGGTACCAAGGGGCAGCTCTAAAGGCTGAAGGCCACGGAGCAAGGATGCGACGACACAAGCAGATCATTCTATCGCTGCTATTTCATATACATTTACAGCCGGGCTGAGTGTAAACAGGGAAGTCACATGGCACCCGCAATGTCATGTAGTGACTTCCTGAGTGTCACACAGGCTTAGAACATCGCCTTTACCATCTATTAGCCCATACGGTGTCTGCAAAAATGGGAACCTTTAAGCAACTCCCACTAACAACGCCCATCTCAGCCATCCTCCATGACTCAGGAAACCATTTCTGGATGCTAGCGTGTATTTTCCGCTTCCTTTCCCTGCAGTGTATATAACAGAAATGAATCCGAATGCTGACACAGTAAGGAGATTGATTGCAGTATTTTATTTTTTTGGACTGAGTCCCAATTTTAGTCTGATCTGATTCTCAGATAGGAGGTTGTACATTGTCACGTAGTTTGTAAAAGCAGTTGCTACACTGATTTGACTAGATATGCAAGGCTGTGCATCTGCATATCAGAAAGCCAGATCGTGCACACTGCAGATGCATCCATTTTTCTCAGAATAATAAACTGGAGATTTACTGAAAACAGTATGGAAATAATTTTATGGGTTTCTTCCAAACATGCAGATATAAATACAGGTCAGATTTGCAGAGAGCGTTCAAATTTGCATCATCATGTTTTAAAAGCATTTTGAAAAGAAAATGTTTTAAAACAGTTCAGAGAACAAGCCTAGGAGACAGCAGATTTGCACTGTTCTCTCCTACCACTACACCACTGACCGTGGATCATGCCAGGCTCTGGGAAAAACTCAACTCTCAATTACCCAAATGACAGGTGAAATTTTCCAAGTGTTCACCATCCAGAAGGTGTCACCACCAGCTGGAATTAAGCACATAGGTGCTGTCTGCTGCCCGACACCAAAAATCTGGGCTTTTAAAGGATGGTTATACACTTAAAACGGAAATTTATTAATCAGTACGTACCAGCAAATATAAACAATATAAGCAAACATATCTGAAGCACACAAGCAGCTCAGAAGCTCGCCTTCCCACATACTGTCAGACCAGCAATTCACTGTCCCTTTTCCAAAGTCATGCTGGTACATAAAGCTGCTCCTTTTTTTTTTTTTTTTTCTTTTTTCAATACTGCTTATGCAGCAATACCTCTGTTACCAATTTTGAGAATGAAAAGTTTAATCTCCGGTTATTTCACATTGTAGCTATCCTCCTCTTTGACACAATTTTATTAACTTTATTCAAGAAAGAATGTAGCCTTGCTGATGTAAAGGGCAGTCCAGTAATTCCTTGTACGTACCTCGTAAGAAATGCACCATTTTCAGACCATTTTTGACAGGAATTCACACCTTATGATACGGCTATGATTTGGTCTGCACATACAATTTTAGACTAAAACCTTAAAGCTTCCCGGCATCTCCCAAACGATCGGAGGAAGAAGGTCCTCAGATCCCTTACTACGTGTTAGTTGGTCAGCATTTCATCTAGTAAACGAACAGTACTGTTTTTAAGCAGACAAATTATTCTCTCAGAAATGGATTGGTTCAACTAAACCAAGCAAGACAGATGAATAATGAAAACTTATTTCTGGTAATAAATAATAGGCTGTTTCAAATTATTTTTCAGAGCTGAATCGTACACTAAGAAGTTCAGGCACAGGAGTCTCCACTCACAGAACACAGTAATATGGGAAAAGGGTGCTGTGAATCTTAATGCTAAGGTGTGTGGTGTATCTTCCAGCTGGGAAGCATTATAAAAATGTTATTACACACACATATTTTTAATATTAGCCAAATGAGACATCTTGCATGCAGCTACGGTCTTAAGGTAGCGATCACAATTGAAACGCATGGCTGATCGTAGTGAGGGAAAAAAAAAAAGATTCAGACAAAACCACAGAATCACAAGGGATGGGTGATGTATTTTTTAGCATCCTCCTTGTCCTACCCCCGTTTCAGCATTTTAAATGGTTTCAGCATGCTAAAAAAAAGAAAGAAAAAAAAAAAAATCTTACTTCTTCTTTAAGCTGTCTGGTTGTTTTCCGACCGACACTATCTCAGCATTACAGAGTCAATACAGCTAACAGCATTAATTGCTTTCTTTTTACTGACATCAAGCGAGTGGTTCCCTTCACTTTCTTTTAAGCAACAAACAAACAGAAAAAAGTCCGGGTAACAAAAGTATTAGAAGATAGTATCTCCAGAAATAAAATCTATTTTACAACAGCAGGAAACAAATAAGGTAATAGGCAGAGACTTCAAACAGCCTATTTCAATGTTGTGTTTAAAATGCTAGATGAAGGGCTCAGAACTCTATGGGGCAGGATTGAAGTGAAATAAGCCAAGCAAAAGGGATGTATTTCTGAGCAACGCACCTTTCGACCATGTTGTTCTGAACTTTCTCCGTAGCGTCTAAAATACAGTGCTCCACTGTGCAATCCCAAGCCTTGAGTAAGTTAGTAAACCTCCTCTCCTGTCGTAGTTTCCTGCACCTGTCCCTACAGGTAATATAGGATTAGAAGGATCAGAATTGCAATGTTTATGAAACTTTTTTTCCTGCTCAGCAAGAAGCTCATTTCTTACTCTTAAAACGAAAGGAGTGGCTGGGTCAAAAAAAAAAAAAAAAAAAAAAAAAAAAAAAAGGAAGAAAAACAACATAATGAAAAGGAAGCACACACCCATATGGAAAAAAATGGCAAAAGACGAAGCATGCTCATTCCGAATGCTTTGTAACCTTGTCACTGACAAAAACAAACAATTAATTAAAAAGAAGGGAAACTTCAAGGTTTTCGTCCCCGTGTATTCTCAGAATCTTACATCTGTCCGCACTTCCATCGAGGTCGCACGCTGCTCTTACAATTGTTGTGGTAGGTTTTAATATCAAGTGTAACAGTAAACAAACTTCTAGTTAGGACTGCAATTGTAAATATTTTAATAGTGTCCATGCAATCCCACAGAAGGCAACTAAGAACAGGGCTTCTGACACAGCAATTCAATTCCCACAGTTTCTAAAGCACAAAGATGTGTAAACACTACCGGGATTTCTGCTTATGTAAGAAATGCAAATTTGGGGCTTTGACAGATCTACAACCCAACAGGCTTGTATTAAACATACCCACACATTCCTCTGTATCTTACTTCGCACAGTTACTAAAGCATTTGAAGATCAGCAGGAGATTTGCTGTGTTTTAATTGTAAGAAACATCTGCCTAAGTACGGCAAACGGTTTCTGGATTTGTCTCAGAAAAAAAAAATATGAATAAACGGCGACTACTGTACGAGCTAGCTTGGCTGCAGTTCCAAGCTTTTTATAGGAAATTTAGTTTGCAACAGGTGACTGTGTCCAGAAATATTTCACTCACTGCTTAGGGATAATTTAAAAGTTACCAAAATCCTGACAGATTTTCCAGACACCCGTGTGCCCCAGTGTTACAGACTTCTGCCTGGCAATAAAAAGCACAGCAAACACCAGAGAGCTGGTAGGAGTTATTAAACACGCCGTAACACTGGGCTGGCACCTCCTTCCCCAAACTGCTTCCAGAGCACGACGCAGGTGTAACCATCCTGACGGACGCAACCTGCGTCAAAACCAGTGATGTGCACGGCAACGGCGAGTGTGGGGTTAAAGCGCTTCTCATAGCAGGCTGCTCGATACACCGGGTCTTCGTCCTGCTCTCAAATCCACGTGCAGACAAAGCAATGAGTTTTTCATCAAGAAAGTAGATCCAGCAAAGGAAAACTCTCACCTTACCTAACTACCAGATGAAAAACCTCCAAGGACAGGTCTCCAGTAGGATTTTTCAGTCCAACACCACATACAAAGTTATTTCTTAGTAAACACACACCTTTTTGGCAGCTAAGATAAAGCCTGTAACTTCCTGCAGTAGTCATTCGCCTCTATTTGGGCTTCAAAAGGACTTGCTCTGTTACAATGAGTATCGAAAATGTACCACGCACAACTTAACGTAACCTAACAGGATAGATAGTGGAGCCATTCCCTTAAACAAAAGCCAACTGTACCTGACTACAGAGAGGTCACGGCTAGGGTTGTAACTCTGCCATAGTAAATGAAAAACAGTTACGTATTAGTCATAGTGAACTATGTCCAGCCTTACAGCAGTTATAGAAAAAGATCCTAATAAAAGCCTCATCAGTCAAGGTTTAATAATGATTTAAATGTCCTTTACCTTCCCCGTCTCATTCATTAAAATGAAAGGATCTTCAAGTCTGAGATGCTTTTGTGCTGATGTGTTGTGCATTTGCCATTCCAGCGTATCCCTCATCTTCGTACCTTTTATTTCTCAGGTAACTCCTTCCACCTGCAGCTCTCGGGTCATTTCAGCTCTTGGGAATACCCACTACAAACTGCAATGCTCCAGACAGACCAGAAGGCTCTGTTGTGCTTCACCTGCTTCCTCTGTGACTTTCTTAGGGCCAAAAAAACCAGCAAATAATAATCACGGGCTTACGTATTTCTGCAGGAACACTAGCAAAATGCAGCTGTCTTGACCAAGGTGAAGATTATTGTTTACTGCATGCACAGACACAGTGAAGTTTAGGCAGAGTAAACGAGGTGCCATCCAAACGAGCTGGACACAGACCAGAGGAAAGCAACAGAGATCTCGAGGGCCTGCCTGCTCACCTGCACACCCCACAGCCCCTGTAACAGGGCTGGCCGTCGGTCCTCTCTGCGCATCTCCAGAGGGGTGGTTGTTACCAGTCTTTCAGGGATCACCTCAGAGTCGGCCCATAATGCTGTTCCAACTTTTTTGCTACATACCTACCCATCTACTCACCCACTCCTACCTCCTCTCTCACTTGCCAGTCTAATTACCCGCCCACTCACATTTTCTCTTACTCACTCTGTAACCCACCCATTTACATGTTTTTCATTCATCTCCCCATTCAGTTAGTTACACAACCAGATCCTCCAACACCTTCAATCCACACACTAATAGTAATTTTACCTCCGATGATACGCCCATCCTTGCCTCTCTCATCAACATCCCTACCCTACATTGAGCTTCCCAGTAGCTTGAAGGAAGACAGTTTAGCCCCTCAAGCTCTAACACTCCACGAGGTCAAGCTCTCCACGTCACACCAATGCTAACCCACTCCTGAGATCCCTTCCGAGGGAGCCAAACACTTTCTTCCAACAAAACATGGATGGCTGGTGAGGACGAGGACTGCGCAGTGCTGGCGTTGGCCCTGCCTTTGCCTCCGGCGGGAATGCAATGCATAGCCTTGCCCGCAACCTACAAAAAACCCTTTATTTGGAAGCTTGCAACACAACTCTCTTATCCTTTGAGGCGTTCTGAAAGGAAAAACAGTAGTAATGCTTCAGAAACCAGAGGAGGTCTGGGGTAAAAGTGCTGGATCATGACCATAGGCAGCTCCAATGGGACTAGCTCAGGCCGGTGTGGCCACATGCCAACCACACCAACCAGCCTGTCTCTCGTGGGACGATGGCAAAAACAATGCCCATTTGTCCCCTTTTATGGCCATTGAGTATTTGTTTTGGGGAGATATTGATCTAGCTCGTTGTGGTTAAGACAAGGGAAAACTTTGGAGACAACCCTTCTTGGGCAGCCGAGGGTTCTGGTAGTGAAGACCAAGCCCTGAAGAAAAAACAACAAAAAAGCAACCTCCAAATCCCAACAAAACAAGTGAAACTATAAAAAGAAACAAGTTATGAAGTGAAGAAACTTTGGAGGGGGGGAAAAAAAAAATACTCAAATAACTACATTACAACTTCCACTATTTCTGCCACTAATGGAAAACTGCAATTTTTTCATTTTCCCTGTAATGCCCTCTGCAGACTTGCCTGCACACATTGCTTCCCTGCAGTTTAAATGCCACAATACAGTTAAAAATGACTTAAGTTATACTGGTGTAACTCTTCCATATAAAAACATTTTCATTTCCAAGTAAAATTGGCCTTTCCAGGTAATTTTCAACAATTTCTCAAGTGACACCAGAACAGACCACTCTTATACTGGAATAAAATATGTGTCTGAGAAATTATACTATTAGCAGTTGAGCTTAAAACTTAACTTCAGTCAGTATAATTTTCCCAAATCCTGAAGAACTGAACATGCAGCACTTAAGGTAAGTGATACATCTAATATTCAAGAGCATGTAATACTATTCTGCTCATATTTACAGGCTGTTAACACCACAGAGAGAAAAATTACTGAAAGATGAGAATGCAGACTTGAAATAAAATGGTGAAACAAAGAAATGGAAAAATTTAGGCCAAATATTAGGCAGAGAAAAATCTCACCATCAAACTTTGTGGAAAAGACTCCAGAAGATCGAAGTGGAAGGCCAAGTTCTTAGAGTATCTCCAGCCATAAACCGCAGGGGGAAAAAAAAAAGAAAAAAAAGAAAAAAAAAAAAAAAGAAGAAAAGAAAAAAAACCAGCAGAAAACATGTACTGGCAAGACGACGGTCTGGATGATCTAATGCACTTTCCATCTCTAACATCTATGATTCTGTAATTCCATAGGAGCACTTAGCAGAGGGCTGGCAAACTTTCGTAGCAACTCAATTGTCTGATTATTATGTGATAATCAAAGTGTTCAATTAAAAGGAGGTCGTTGTAGCTGGATGTTGTAGCTATGCCACGCCACTCTCGTTCAAAGTTGTACGTTACGTTGCCAGTAGAGAGCCTGATCTGAATGGCAGGCGTGCAGTAATTACACAGTTGTGGGTAGCTTTCCTAAATAGGCAAAACAGAATTTAAGTAATTAAAGAGACAATCATCATCTTTCTTGCAAAATGCCCGGGGTCAACTTTTTGACAGCGGATTTGATAATACAGAGTTCAAGTTTGTCAACATTTATGCATGCAAATAACTTCACTCATACATGAAAGTAAGCGTGAGCGTGGTTGAACCTACACTATACGGCGTTTTTAACTATTTACTCTGGATTTGTGCACTGAGAAAATCCTCCCTTAGGGTAAAATACCAGATTGTTTCTCAGATCATGTGCTTTGTTTGCTATTTTCAAGTTACTAGGTAAGCATGCATGCAGAAAAAAGAAAGCGCAAGAGGGCATATGGCACGAGCACACCTTTTATGTTTAAAGCATGTGTGTGAGAAAAATGGGTTACAGCAATAACAACTTTAAGAATTGGTAAGATCAAGAAGAAAATGCAGAAAGAAGGAAAAAAAATCCAAAGCAGAAGAGCACAGAAGAGAGGCGTGTAGAAAGAGAATCCTTCACAACCAGAAGAGCTGCACTAGGCCTGCTGGAAGCCCACTGCCTTAAACTGTAGCAGCCCTGAAACCTTCTTTGGAGAGCTGGGTTTGGGGGTGTTTTGCCATTTTTGTCCTTGCCAATAGAAATTCTACCCCTACTCTAATTAGGACGGGGGGCAATTTGTGGGATTTATAGACAAAGGCAAATTTTGTGAAACACATGAACAGAAGAAAAATTTGTGATGTTCAAAAAAATGCCAACTTGATAAATGCCATGAGCCTATCAGGTTCTATAAATATTATTTCTATACTATTTATTTTCATTAATGACTAGGAATTTTACTAAGGGATGGACTCCTCTTTACCATTGTACAGTGTTATTAACCCTACTCTTAAGTGCTGAGGCTCTGAACAGAAGATGGAAATACAAAAGGAACACATTATACTCATTGTACATCGATGCTTAAGTTGAACGTAGACACCTAAAATCCAGATGCCAAAGGAAAACAGGAAAGACTAAAAATCAACAGATTGCTTGATTTGGAGAACGAGGTTAAAGTTAGCTCTTGCTTGAGCTCCATCACGATGAAAAGACAGGGGAGGTGTTGTTTCCTGCTCAGGTTGAACTGAACTTCATGCAGGTGTCACTGAAAGGGACAGTCCTACCTCCTCCTCTGCTTCTGGCCATGAGTCCCCACTCCTTCCCCATCAGCACTAGCAGCCACGCAGCTACGCGATGAGTTGGATCAGTTCTGGTTTTCCCAAAGAAAAGAAAGGGAGAATAAAAATCTAGTTTGCAACCAGATCAGCAAATTGAGCTGGCTCACCCCAAGGCCACATGGTCATCGGCAACGACCGCGGAAGACACTAACTTTGAAGCTGCCCCTGAAATCTGCAGAGCAGTTCCATTCATTAGGTACACGCTGGTCACACTAAAACAACATCATCTACGAGACAACGTTTAACACTCACGGCAATCCAAAACCATGTCCACAGAAGATAATACTGTCACCTTTAAAGAGTAACCCAATGGCAAGAGCTCAGCTGGGAAGTTGGGCACTTTTTACCCTGCAGGTCCCACCTCCTGCAATGCCCTCGAACCAGCAGACTTTAAGCAGAGCTTGGGCTGAGGCTGGTCTCTGCCCTCCCGCTGGAGCTGGGCCAGTGCAGGGAGGAATTCAGAATTCACAAAACCATACAGAGAAAGCACTGGAGAGCAAGTCTGACTCCCTAAGAGACTCCCAGGAAGAAGGGCAGAGCCCTATATTCTGGTCCCTTCTCCAAGAACTGCTCATGCCTACTGCACCGAAGATTAGATAAAATGTATACACAGCTCCTTTTATACTAAAGCTTGAAAAATACATCCTATGAGCTACGTACATACACTTCAGAGCCAGTGAGAGCTCTGCCCTAACAGGAGAACAGCATATACCTACCTGTATTCTTGGAAATATTTTTATTTTTGATGGATAAAAGTAAATCAAAGAGCAAAGCTGAGATCTTCACAGTTATGACTCACTTCTGCCAACCTCATGTTTTGGCAATAAAACTGTATATACGCTCTCGCAGGAGCCTGTAATAACAGGTCATATGGGGAATTTCAGTAGCCGCTCAGGTCCTTACAGTTACAATTCAGGTGCCCTAATTTTGATTAGAAGTTAAAAACCTGCTAGCTTCCACTGACTGCACCAGTGAGCCCTTCAAGTCACAGCACGGCAGCTCTGCCTAGAGGCAGCCCAATTTGCCAGCAGACAAACGGGAAGCAAGTGAGGGAACTGGATACCGGAGATCACACAACTCTACCCTGAAAAGGCATGGATAAAAATGGCTTCTATTCATACCTCACACTGCTGGTACACACACATTTTTATTTGGCTCAATGAATTTTTTTTTTTTTTTTAATGTTGGTATTGCCATCCTAATAGAGCAATGGAAGAGGAAGCGCTCCTCTTCTCCAGGTCCAGCACTGAACTCGGCGTTTTGTATGCAAAATTCAGCTGCAAACCCTGCATTTGGATAGCTACAGGCCATAAAGAACTTAAAAAAAATTTACAAAACAAACAAGGAAAAGCCAACAAATTCTCTATACCTTGCCTGGGAACTTTCGCATGGGAATCCCTCAGCAATTAGCACAAATGAACGCTATCAAGACACTGCACACACCGAAAATGTCAAGCACAATGTAGGTTTAGTAGAAGACATCATACTACACACCTGTGCATCCAATTTCAGATTGTGTTAGTGTTTTCCTTATATGCAATTTATGGCTTGTGTTCAAAAAGCTACCATTTATTGTAAGGGGAGGGAGGGGGGCACTGCTGGGGTTTCTGCTTCTTTTTTTACAACATCAAGTCCTTTGCTAACTAATGGAATAAGCAGTTTTCTGCTTCAAAGTGCTGTACAACCTGCCTTCATCGGCTGGGTTTTTTTTTTTTTTTTAAAAAAAAAAAAAAAAAATCAAGACAATCCCCAAACCCATGGAAAAATGTAATCTCTACACGATGCATTTTAGATTCTATCAAGTGACATTTTAAAACCTCCAAGGAAATGGAGATACTACAAACATGCATGTAAGAAAGTCATAAGGTTTCAAAATAAGGTTTTTTCAATTATTCTGGGTGTAAACATCCCTGTGCACTGCATCAAAGGTAACAGCCTGCTCCCCAAAACAGGCGATTTTCAAGAGCAGCAACTTCCCTGTCCCGCAGGTGGGTACGCAACAATGAACTAAAGATCTAAGACTCCTCCTCAAACAAGGCCTGCTTGTAATTTCTTAGTAAATGAAACTGCTCCAGCATAAGCCTGAGGAAATTTGATCTACCGCTTCAATACAGATTTAACAGTTAACAACTTAGGAGCTATAAAAATTCACAACTTCCTTTCTTTTTATCTGAAATGATAAGGAGACAATGGTTTTTTTGTTTTTTTGTTGGGGCTTTTGGGGGTTTGTTTTTTGTTTTGTTTTGGTTTGTTTTTTCTTTTTTTTTTTTAAATGAAAGTCCCTCCTGAGAACATTTTGATAAGCTTACAGTTAAATAAATGATTTTCAGAAGACATGCAGTTAATTCACAAAAATGCTTGGCAAAAAACCTAACTTTGAATATGTAATTCATATAACATTCTCCTTTATTTGTTTAATTCAAGTAAAGTATTTTCCTCCACCCTTTCCTTTTCATAGGCTTTTCACACCCACATAACAACCAAGTGACTCTTCCCTGACCCTGCCTCCCACGCGTTTTGGTACAACTGCTCGCTAGAAAGTCACCCCACTCTTGAGCTCTTCTCCCGAGATCCAAAGGAAGCGCTTAAGGAAAGGAAATCCAGTACAATGCTAAACCTTTTTTTTTGTTTTTGTTTTTTTTTTTTTTTTTTTTTTTTTTAAAAAAAACCAAACCAACCAACCCACCCCAAAAAACACCACCCAACCCCACTGGGTTTAGCTGCAGTTCCATAGGAACGTGTGGTGTACGGACTGCCTTCCCAGTTGCCGTTTCAGAAAAGAGGGGGGAAAAACATCCTCAAGTGTCTCACTACAACTGCCGACTCAAACGGGTTTGGCAACGCACGGCGTCCCGTCACCCGCCCAGGGAAGAACAGCAGCAGCAAATTCCTCCCTTTGTGGTGGCAACTCCTACAGCTTGTGTCTGGAGGGGACCTGTCGCAGAACCTGATAAATTCAATGATCGCTATCCTGCTCTCCTCATCTTCTAATAATCTACGCCTTCAAAACAATGTTCTGGAAACCCAAGAGCTACAGTATCATGTATTGGCATCCTCTCTAAAAGAAGAACATAGCGACAATGCTGATAAAGCACTAAAGGAAAGTTAAATAACAGTATCCTCATTTTATCGACAACTAGAACTAATTAATGACTTGCCCAAGAAGCTCCCCCCTCCAAAAATTCCCTCCCAAAACTAGTGGCAGAGTTGACAGCAGATTCAGGGAGCACGACTTCCAGACCCAGCTCCATGAGCCTTCTAGCCAACAGTATGTTCATGATTTGGGGTTTCTGAAGAAACCACTAATTGATAACTTTTTTCTTCAGGATTTACAGAGCCACTTAAAAACAACATCATTTCTATTCTAGGCATATTTTAGGAAAACTATCATTAGATTTAATTCCAGGGATGGACATCTGATTTTCATGTGAAATTCAGGAAGATCGAAGCCTTGTTCATTCAGTGAAGTCTAACTGGAAAGTCACAGCATAGCTGTGACTCCGGGAAGACAGGATCCCAAAGCTGGAGGGCTGTCCTACCCTCTTTGCTTAGCACCAATGTTAGCAGAGGTCTGTAGGTTAAAGGTGCAAGGGAACAGCAATTTCAAATTGGTTTTGTCAACCTGATCAATAAAATTTTCCCCCATATTTACAGCCTCAAACTGTGGCAGGCCAGCTAGTGTTTTCTGTAAAAGCTGCTCCAGTGAAAAAACGAATACACCTTGCCACGTTCAAAAAGCTGTTAAAGAGCTTTCTTTCAATTAAATTTAGCAAGATACCATCTTAGCACTGAAAATGAGAAGTACATAAACTTACCAATGCATTATCAGGAGAAGCATCAGAAATAAAGTTTAGGTATTATTCAGTAGTCAGCACCTCAACTCCTTCCTGGCACAAAATAAATCCTACAGGCAGCAGGTACTAGAACCGTCTCTCCTTACCCGTACGCTCACAGACGTCTTCTGCATCTGCCACCAACAAAAGAAACCACAGTAAGGCTGCTTCCCTAATGCTTCATAACTGAGTCAGTAGGTCAACAATTCCTTCGGTTTAGGAGCCAGACCAATTCCCTTAAACACCTCCCCCCCTTTTTTTTCCCCTCTGATGGAGAAGCCAACTGTCTCCTGCCAGTGGCAGCCCATCTGCTTCCAGAACAGAACCAAACTGCTCCAAACCACCACCTCGTTTTGGCGCCGACATCCGTCCTGACGCAACTCCATTTTGTCTCTCATGTCTGGGAAAAACCACAAGAAAATACTTACAATTGAAAGACCGTCAGGAAACAGCTCCTTGTGCACCTTGCACGCTGCTGCCGGCTCTCAGCCCATGCTCTCATTTCCCATCCCCGACATGGAGTGGCGTGAAGAAGGGCACTTCACCTAACACCAGACCTACCCCCAGCCTGCCTTGTTCCATGCAAGCACAGAATATCCTGCGTGTGCATTTCAGGCGCACTGCTCGAACAAAGAGAAAGCTCTGAAGCTGCTATCCCTCTTCCCGATCCATGACTCAAAACGTCTGGTTGAAAATTGGTTTCGTAATAACCCTTTAGTACCACCTACTCACATCACAGAGTGATTCTTGCAGCAAATGCACAGGAAATCACCAACGAGTGCCAATGGAGCTACTATTCCAAGAACTAGCTCTTTCAGTTATTCCTTCATCATTTGGAAACTGAGATGCTTTTACTTTCCCTATCGTACAGGATATATTTTTTTTAAGAAGAGCTTTTAACTATGATCCTGTAAAATACTTTGTTGATAAATCACCAGCTGAAAACTTGCCCACTGTAAAAAAAGGCATTTCACAATACTCATTCCAGAAAATACAGTAACTCCTTTCTGGAAATAACTCACTGGACAAAAATCAAAAGGGCAGAATTAATTTTCAGAGACGGTTTGCATCCTGCAGAGCACACAAAGACAGTGTAGTCAGCCACGTGCCTTTGTGACCACCACCAGCAGACCCCTGACTCACCCAACCACAAGATGAGTCGCTATGAATGATTTCCTCTTCTTCCACACTCCCCCGGGGTGCTCTGTGCCACCAGCATATCCTGAGCCTAATCCCGACTTTGATGGAAATTCCAAAACTCATCGTGTAAGGCTGTGGCCACCAGCTAACGACGCAGCCATCTGCTACCTCCTGCTTTGAGTCACCTGTCAGCAATACAAAAGGAAATTACTCAGCAGCGAGCACGTGGAAGCCCACTGCTACAGTCTCTCGCGTAGCCCTTAAAGGAATACAAAATTCTGGAGCACTCAAATCACCCTGAAGGAAAAGTGTTATATACTGTAGCACTAACATTCAAAAAGGAGAAACTTGATTTAGAGGGGGGAGGATGGGAAAAAAAAAAAAATATCAATGACAGGACGTCAGACAGAGAGCGTTTCGGCTGGGTTTTCAACGCCAGCATCACTGACGCTGCCATGGAAGGGGGGGAAAAAAAAAGAAGACATTTCACAAACACTAGACCTTCACTGTGCGTGACGAGAAAAATAATTAAAACAACTGAGAGAACTAATCTGTGGCTGCTTAGGAAGTTAACTCTTCGAAGGAAGTGATTAAGTAAGAGAACAAAAGCAAAGTGTTATGTTTATCAAACAAGTAAACTTAACACACGAGAGTGCTTACTCATGTAAGTGAAGACCGAGTGCTGTCACAGCCCTCCCCACAGGTGGAAGTTCACACGGGGCTCGGATCTTATTGATTATTAAGCAGTTATTATTTCAAAGAAATGAATCTTTTAAGAAACATGAAGCACCGCTTTGCCAAAATAAACACGATCAGAAAGGCAGCCACAGCGTCCTGCGCCTCTTTATCTAACTGCTATTCAGGACAAAATTCACAAGGGTTTTCCTGGGAAGACCTGATTAACCGCTACAGTGTTTACAAATTCAGTCCAGCAACAGGCATTTTTTTGTTTCATCACAAATTACACAGCTCACGAATTCAGCCCTCTGAAACAAGACCCCCAACTTCTCCCCAAAAATAGCAGTCAAATGGAAGACCGTTAGTATACATGACACTTTGAATCTTCAGGTATTTCACAAAAATTAATAAATACTAAAGATCTAATTGTCTAACCTGCTTCTGCATGCAGAAAGAGCCAGACCTGGTGCCTCTACAGTGGGGGAGGGAGGCACTTCTTGTTCCTGTTTCATACTTGACTTTTTTTTCCTGCGCAGGAGATGATCTAATTATTCAACGTGTCAGTATATTGCTTCACCCTTTCTCGTGTGTCTCTTTACATTAACATATTTTAACAATTCAGCTCATTAGGAAGGAGGCGAGGAACAAAACAGCGAATTGTCCTTAAAAATCAACCACAAAGGCAGGAGTCTTTCCACGTTTTGTCCTGTACCTATCCAAAACTCTCCGGGAACACACAACCAACGCTGCTGCATGGAAACCGGCAACAAAGCTCCCTAAACCCCATCCTTACGCTGCTCAGATGTAAGCGTACCTGTTCAAGACACAAGCCTGATCGGCGAGGTCTGCGAAGGAATAATTTTAGGTCCTGCTCGATTAGGAAGGAAAAGAAACTCCCGAGTGACAGCTCTTCATTGTTCCCAAACGTGCTGATGCTCAGCTGCAGGCACTATCGGTGAGAGGGGGCTGATGGATCTCATGTATAATAATCGGGCATGGGTGATGAAAGCAAGGGATCAAACCACATAAGGCTGCTACCGATCGACTCGAAATGGATCTGAAAAACCCTGAAATCCAAATATAACATGTATGGCACCTGCATTTGCATACGTGGGATGCCAGCCGAAGTTTCCGAGCCTTTTTATCAAATGCTTTCTGTACAGCGAAGAGCCATTCAACACCCAGCCCTTTCAGCAGATAAGGATTGGAGAGATGTTCTTGCGTTTTAAGCCTTGTGTGGAATTACAAAAACAGGTTTGCTGATGAATCGGCTTCAGCAGCGTCCCTATGGCATGTATTAAACCCACCAGTTCTTGGGATACATTTCTTCAGCAAGTTTTGTGTATAATAGCAGTGCCTATATATAAACCTGTTTACAACTACTTCTAAGGAATAGCCCATTCTGAAGCAGCTCCTTTATTGTGATCGAACATGCTGGATTCATTCCCAGTTAAGGCTTATATAAGGCCTTCAAGGAAGTAGAAACTTATTTTGTACAAAATCAAGCCAGTATAGTAGTAGCTGCAACGGAATTATCCTATTACACATTAAGTTTTACTAATAAAAGACCTGCATTGCAGTCATAAAGTCAAATGCTGTATCCCACTAGTACAGTCAAATATTTCCTGCCATAAAATCAAAACCTACTCACCCAAAGGAAAGATGACAGGTAAAAAGCATCTGTTTTTTTTGGTATAAAACAATCACGCCCCTTAAAGCAAAAAATGTGTAGTAGCGAGAATGGCTCATCTTCATCACTTGCCCAAGTCCAATTTAACTTTGGTTAAAAAACCCAAAACAAACCAACAAAACTCACTTTCAAAAGACCACCATTTTCAAATGCATGATGTAAACTTCCTCAATCCTGTCTTTTAACAAGTGTGTTGTTGGTATTTTGCTGCTTCTAAACACGTCACTCCACTGGCAGGTACGTCCCCCTCTGTCTAATAAATAACACAGCTTTCTAAAGTGTGGCCCACAGTGTGGCCACGGTAAGGTTATCCCTGTAGCCCCTGTTAGGAGGGGGCCTACCCTGGTGTCCTTGCAGGGACGGCTCACTCCAGAAACCCTTGCAAGGATGCAGCACACATACGCCCGTGTCAGGTTTGGTTCCCACCACCCCACACAGCCCTCTGACACCGCTCCAGTAAGATCCAAGCTGCCCAGCACCACCAGATACTGTCAAGTCACACCAAACTCAAACTCAGTCTTTAGAATCAAAAGCTGGGTTTGTGACCAGGTCTTAAAACTCAAGCTCTTGTACTCAGAATAAAACCACCAAATTGGCACAGTGTAGTATCAGGGGCTTTCAAATGAAAAAAAACAACCAACCAAAAACCAAAAACCAAAACCCAAACCCAACCAAAAAAAAAACCCAACCAGAAAACCTCAACAAAAACCAAAAACAAAACCAAAGAACAAACAAAACTACCAACAAACCCCAAACAAAAACCCCCACCCAACAAAATCCCCACTAAACAAAAACGATAGGTTGTGAGTAATGTCTTATGGTGGTTTTCACGCTGCACAAAGGAGACCTGGTCTAAGTGCCACGTTAGGGTGCAGGGAACCTGCTTGGTGGGCTGGGAGGACAGCCTGGCTCCCTGAGGGGGTGCAGGGAGTACACAGACCCAGCCAGTGGGACAAAAATACCTGCTCCAGTGTCATTTAGGGGCCCACATCCAAGTAAATACAGCACTCTACCTGATTAGTATGGGCACTTTCCGCAGCACTTCATCGATAACACCGGGACTTTTTCCTCCGGCCATGTCCCATTTTGTGCTACCGCAGAGAGGCAGTTCAAGGACCGAACCAGCTGCAAACTAAACTTCCTCTTGCTTAAGATTACAATGTTGTAGTACTGACCTTGCAGGTACCTCCACCTCACCTTTCAGAAGGCTTCACAATACAGCGCTGAGGTTCAGCACAAAGCACTGCACTAAATTTTCTTTGCAAAATATGGTCAGAGATTCTACTCATCCTTCCCATTGCTAAGTCTCTTACCTGGGAAGCGGGAGACTTCTACTCTGCTTTCTCCTCCCATCCCCACAGCCTAGCAGTGTGCTGTACTTTTGATACTACACATTTATGAGCTGAGTGGTGACCTCTCCCCCCTCTCTCTGAATCATGCCGCTGCTCACAAAGACATAAAAGATTCAGAGCGAGAGAATATGCAAGAGCAGCTTGACCCTTCCCCTACAGAGAAAAGGGCTTCTCTGGGCATTTGGAAGTCTAGGTTTCAATTTCTTAATCCTCTTTCTGCATTTTATCCAAGCTGTATAAGCAGACCTCAAGTTAGGACAACTACACTTCTAACATTTAATACTGGCACACTTTTTTCCTTCCCACTTAGCGTGCTGGCAGTTCTTAGATGTTTAACTCTTCTTATTCCTTCTACAGGCATCTTCCGTATTATTTTAAGTTTGTAAATTCAGTGTTGACAATTTCAGGGTTTTTTAGATTTTGTCTCACGGGCTTGCACACATGCACAAAGAAAGGCTGGAGCCGACAGGAATGGCTGAATTCTGACCCTGGCACCAACAGGATGGCTTGAGGGGCATGTGAGGCAGCGCAGAATTGCTCTCCTGACTTACTCTGGTAGCTACAACAGATGGATCACGTAATCCAGTCCAAACAGCAAGCAAGCTTCTTGGTAATAAAAGGACACGATGACCTCTAGGTAAAAATCTTAGGAACAGCAAGCACACATAAACATCAACCTGAGCAACTTTAATTCTGTGCCAGAGCTTGAACTGAAGATAACGGTGAAAACAAACACCCAAGACAGATTTAATTCGGACTGTAATTCACTGCACACACATGCCAAACTGTGGTATAAACCTCATGCCTTTTAACACTCCTCATTGTAAGGCCTATTCTTATCTTGGTGATGAATGTAGGTTTTTAGAATGATTTTGGATCCTTTTGCAATTTTGGTGCAGCTGCCTTGAGCAAAGAAGGAGCTGGAAGTACTTCAGGTTACTAGCTGGGGTGGAATATGTCCTAGCACTGATCTACAAACGCAGGGTATTTCGTGACAGGGCTGTGTTGATGAACTGTTGCGTAGCTACTGACAAGCACGTTGTAGTTAATTCCCTCTCCCCTCCTCCCTGAAACAAAGGTGCTTTAACCTTAGATTAATTTTGTTCACAAAGTTGATTCAGTTCCTCAAAGGGGAGGCAATAACAGCATGAACTCTGTTTTCTTGGTATGAAGGTACAGACCTTAGCATGTACTTTATATAACAGACTAAAAAATTCACTGTTCCTCCTTCTGATAAACAAATCCTTGAAGAGCTCAGTTCCCCAGCCCTCAGAAAACCTGAGAGGGTAGCAGGGGCTGTAAACATTTGTTTTCTGCCCAAATCAAGGGAGTGTTTCAGAAATAATGAGTACTGGGTGGAGGGTGGATTTCTGGGGGGATTTCCTTTATTTTGAGTGCTCTGAGTTTATACCACTAGATGGCACGTTTGAAACTCTTGGCATCTCGGTGAAAACACAGCAAAGCCTTTGCTCTGCATCACACCATGTTTATCCTGCTAGCCTCGCCTGGGATGGAAAAGTACAGGTAAAATGATATCTCAAGAGCCAAAGAGCTGAGATACGCGGACAACAGCATGTAAAAATGTGCCTGCACAGGAAGCCAACTTAAGTCAGCGAGCTGAGAGCAGGACTGCATGGCGTCCTGAGCTCCGGCACTTCTGTGATCCTGGCCTGGCCTTGGTAACTACCACTTCATGCCTTGGGAGAGCTTCTGTTGGACAGGGAGCAGAGACAGGAAGAAAATGGGAAAGTGAGAGTTGAATCTTTGGAGGTGCAATGCTGTCTTTAATCACGAGTTGAGCCGTGCTTGGCGCTCTGCAGCTCTGCGAAAGCGCAACGACAGACGCAAAAACCATTTGCAATCTCTGCAACACATCAGTGGCATAACTGATGGGAGGGAGGGCACTCAGGGCACAACCAAACCACAGGGCAAGATTCAGCCAACCCCCAGCATCGTGTTTTGCCAATGCAAGACCTAGCTTCTCCAAAAGGGTCAAGCTCTTTGCGTCCCACAGACCCAAATGCTCCATGGCAGCTAAGCAAACACTTAGCAGCCCACAACCCACTGAGTCACCCTCACGGGCGAGTCATCTCTTGTGCTGGACACGTTTCGGAGTGTACCCAGCTGTGCCCTGGTGTACTGGCCTTGGCAGGGGTGCCAGCGTTTGGCAGCACCGCTTCCTTTAGGCTTCTCGCTTGTTCTCGCTGCCAGTTCCTTAATTTAACTCAACCTACTTTAAAAGTGCATTAGCACAAGCATGTATCTGCCCCAACTAACATTCCCTCAAAAAAGTTCAGCACAAACGGAACGATCGCGGGCGCTCAGAGACGGTACTTGTCATGGCATCGCACCTCACATTCCCTGTGTGCGCAATTTCAATAGATGAGGATTAACAACTTACTATGAGTGCTTCAACACCCGACTCAGTCCTTGGACCCAGCACTCATGTCAATGGAAAAATAACTGTCAATTTAAACTGGAGGAAGAAATTTTGTTGATAGACCCCAAGGGAAATGGCAAACAGTGCTTCTCCTCCGGATGGAAGAAGCAATACCATCTTCCTCCTTCCAAGAAAGAGCAGCTCAGCCCCAGTATTGTGGCAAAAAACTATTGTTTTCCTTCCTTTATGCAGGATTTAGATCTGTAAAGACGCCCCAGACTAAATGGCAGAATGACACTGCACTGCCCGCACTGTCATCAGCTTCACTGAAGGACCAAAATGCATTCCTGAGGCAGCACAAGAAAGCCTGCAGTAGCACCGGCCATCCCAGCTTGCTCTTTGGGAATTTTGTTCCTTCCTGACCCATCAGTCTGTCATTATTTGTGTATATAGAATCACAGAATGTTTTGGGTTGGAAGGGACCCCCAGAGCCCATCTAGTCCAACCCCCTGCAGTGAGCAGGGACACCATTACCCAGATCAGGTCGCTCACAGCCCAGTCCAACCTGGGCTTGAATGTTTCCAGGGATGGGGCCTCCACCACCTCTCTGGGCAACGCGTTCCAGTGCTTCACCACCCTCATTGTAAAGAATTTCCTCCTTATATCCAGTCTATATACATATTTCTGTTTGCATAGTATCAACCAGCTGGGCAAATATTCCTCCAAATGCACGAGAGTACATCTTTGTGTTTAAGTCTACAGACTCTGCCAACAAAGAGTCTGTAGACATCAACACACTGCAGTCGTATCCTGCAGAAACATTCCAACAAGGCCTCTATTTGCAATGCACAAGAGAAACTAATCTAAAATATGATGATGCAACAAGCTCACTTGAATCTTTTCCGTCCCCGTGGGCCTGCACTTTGGATGCAGCTCCTGCTCCTACGAGGACATGCCAATGCAGAGATGCCAGCAATTTGAGGGGACTCTGGCAATTACTATAGCTTGAACTCACTTTTCAGAGCTACCGAACGGAACGGCTGGAGGCTGCCCCAAAATGCAGGTTTCCACTGGATGATACCGAACCTCTTCCAAATACATACCTACTTATTTTGACTGCTTTTAAATGAGAACCACAAGAACTCCAACAGACGGATTTGTTTCTCAGTGTAATTACAAACTCCACTGCAAAATTTGGTAGGGAAAAAAAAAAATGGCAGATATTTCTAAATTAAGGTGCTTGGAATTCTGTTCCAGATTTTTCTCCTAAGCCAATGAACCCCCCCAGTACACTGTGTCCCAACTGGAAGAGAGGAGGAGACAAGTGGGATTCATCTCACTGCCATTTACATACCTGCAGTGTAGACATTTGTATCAGTTAGCCACGAGGACAAAGAAACCGTCGCTTCCATGACATGGGTCATCTGGACTTTGTCCGGACAGTTACTTGGGATGCTCTCCCTCACAGAAGGGAAGCTGGGGACTTCACAGCCCTGTCAGATGAATAACGGTGTTATCACTTCTCAAATACTGCTTTAAGCTACTGCAAAAAGGGACATGGAGAATGGAAGCTTTTTTGATAATAACCTATGGTGCTAAATTTTCTCTATTTAAGTGGAAAAATCTCTTACAGTTTTCGTTCAAGAATTCTCTTGCTCAAATTTGCAAACAAAATTTTGCAGCACTGGCCTAGTACACAACAAGTGGATGAAGAATTTGGGCCAATGTGCAAAGTGAAAGTAATTGATCAGTTTTCACTTTTAAAGTAAGTAATTTGAAAGCAAGCACAGTAACCAAAAGAGGAGAAAGTGGATTTCATCATGAAATAACCCTCCACTTTAACTAAAGGATGTTATGAGGAAGGAAGAGTAATCTTATGGTTAAGGGCAGGATGTTCGAAGTGGACTACTATCTCAGGATTGGATTTCCCACTTACGTTAACCAGTAAGTCTCCACCTCAGTGCCACACACACCATGTTTACCTCCTCAGATTTAGACTTCTGGAGAGGACATGGTCATGGAAGGAGATGATCTCGGAAAGAAGACGAAAATGGGTGCTGCTGAAGCAGTGTCTCTGGAGCACAGCGTCAAGGGCTAAGCTCTCCCTCTACGGAAAAGCTGACTGCAAAGAGGATGGATCCCAAAGACAATTACAATGATGTGGCTATTAATGAGTAGAGCTGAAACTCATGATGTTGCTCTGGCCTCTACAGCACTGCTTCGTTTGATGCATCTTATCTGGAAACTCCCTGGCCAGTCAGCCTTGTGCTCAACATTGGAAGAATTAGCGGCAAGAGTTTCCTTAACCTCACTGCCCCTGCTGATCTCCTCCTCAGCAGACAACCGCATGTATATAAACAGCTTTCTGAAGAAACTGGAGAGACCAGAAAGGATCGTTTCTGCGGAAGTAACGTGAACTCTTCACACTCAAGCATGTGTCCTGGGGCCATGGTACAGGCCTGGCTATGCCCAGCTGCAATCTGTCTGAGCTGGACCTCTGCCTGCAAAAAGAGGCGATCCTGTAACACAGCACCGCTTCCCAATCTGAGACTAACCTCAGAGGCATCACAGTAACTTTTCACACAGCAAAGCGTTTTTAATTTCAGAACTCTACGGTGATGATGCAGAATCGGACCTTGACAATGTGAAAATAATTCATATGGCTTTTAGTTCTCCTTTAATTATTTATCTCCCATCTACAGGAACAGACCCACACCACACTCACCAATACTTGTAACGAAATTACTATATTATGGTAGATTAACAGCTTCTGCCAAATCGGCAGTATGCGATTGGCTGCCAGGAAAAGTCAACATCCTTGGTCAAAGAGCATCTAACAATTAATATACTTCATTTAGCCGCCACCAATGATGTCACCAAGAGCAAAGTACAACAACAGAACTGACAGCCAGGCGGGACAGAGCTTTTCTCAAGTATTGTTTGAGCGACAATCAAACCAACCCCTTGTGTATCTGCCTGTGGAAGTGGACGGCACTCTAACAGCTACCTACGTGTTTCTCAACACATACTGGGAGATGCTTGGGCAAATTTATCACTGGAAGAGAAGAACATATCCAACAGGCTGCAAGCTGAATCATGTAAATTTGGGTAAAGAGAATCCCATTAAAGAAGCAAAATTAACGCTAAGTGTATCAGATGAAAGATTTCATTTCTAAAGCCAGCGCCCGAACAAAAATTCAACCTACTTCGAAGATATTCAGGTCATTCAGACAATTATTTTAAAACGGCAGAGAAAGACAGTCTGATGATCCATGTATGGAAATAGGAGCCAGAAGCTCTGAATCATTCATAACAACACTTAGCAGTTTTATCATCTGCAAATCTCAAGCTACTCTGCAAAATGGGTATGAATCGCTGGCACCCAACTGCGGCTCCTCTGCAGTTGGTTGGCATCACACCGCTGCACCAGGAGGCCTGGAGAGCACGAGGGTGCTTTCCAAACAGCAGTCAGTAATTACAGCTTTTGTCCCTGTTTATCCACCTACCTACCTGCACTTCTAACTTAGCATTTCCCATAGCTGACAGCTACGGCTCTATACAATTTCCCTCAGCACAAACACAGGAGAAAGGGAAGTCTTCATTCAATTCTACGACATTTCTGGCAAATCTCCTTTTTTAGAGTCAAAGCTGCTTGAAAGAAGCTGTGTTTTACTCCGATCTCCAACAGCCACATGGACTTGGTAGACTCCTCAGCACCTGCTGCATCTGAGAGTGATCTGTCGTGCTACTCTTGTATTTAAAATAACACAGGGCTCAGCTGAACCCATCTTTCCCATCCCTATGTTCCTGTGCTGTTTTTTAACTCAGTCTCATTTGTAGACTGAAGCCCTTCAATCTACTTTGCAAGAAAAGGAGGCTAATGCACAGAGAAAATAAGTGGTGTGCTGAAATAACAGAATGAGCCTTAAAGATAACAGCACGCTCAGCCTCGCCAGAACGCTGGCTTTCCACCTGATCCACTCCATGCCACTACACCCACTCTGAACATTTGTTCTGAGGTTGCAAATCATCCCTACAAACTGTCTGCGCCCCAACACCCCTGTGCGTAATGGCAACAGCGATTTCACAGGGAAGAATGGGAGGTCTGAAGGGCTATTTGCCTTTTAATTGAAGAACACCTTGTTAACAACACCGCATTGCTATTTTCCGTCACTGCTTCTGCAGCTGTTACAGCTGCATGGTTAGAAGTATAAGCAGCTCTAACTATGGGGCAGATACCTGTTTCCGCATCGCTTCAGCAACGCTCCCTTTAGCCAGCGCCGTTCTTGCTGTACCTATGCACCAAACAACAAGGGTATCAGCTGTTATGTTCAACTGTCCACGGAAGATCACAAGTACTGCAGGCTGAAACCTTAAGCAAACGTCAACCCCTCTGCAGGTGAAACTCCATCATCTGCAGATGTGGGAAATATCAAGGGAAAAAGCCGTTAGCAAAACCCTGTGTATTTCTGCCAGCTAAGGTCTCAGACACCAAAAGTTGAAGTCTCTCCTGCACAGTTCATCCCTAACCAGTTCTGCTACGAATTAGAGATCTAACTTAGATCAACATTTGAGAATATATTTTGATGAAACCTTGATTTGTAGCCCATTTTTACTAGCTACCACAACAATCAGTGTAAGATTAAACTCCAACATTCTCTCAGCTCCACTTTTTTACCTCAATTTGACCCCACAACTAAGTCATAATCCAGAGGTTTTCATATCCTCTTTCCTTCTACTTCAGTGCTGAGATGACAGAACAAGACGCTGAATTCCTCCGCAGGCTGAGCTTGAATTAGGAGAGACAAAGATTTTGCATCTTGTAAATTTGGTTTTGGGAGCAGGGTCCTCATTTTTATATAAAACTTTGTACCTCACCTCCTGAGAGTTTTCTCTAACATAGAAGTTGCCTTGTAAACGTATGTGTTTGAGACACTTCTCCTAGTAATGCAAACATCGTATAATGAAGCTACAGTAACTTCAAAGGAAGTGGCTGCTCAGGGCAAAGCTGAAAAACATTTATTGTCACCCAGACACATTTTTATGAACTTGCTCAAGCAGAATCATTTTTAGTATCACCCTCTCCAGGCATGCCTTCAAAGAGAAGCGAAGCTGCTTCCCCTTGACACTAAGCTGCAGAGAAAACCATTTCCTGGTCAAGCCCAAACTGTGCCAAGATCCTACTTGGCCGAGCCGCAGTGCCAAGTAGTGCCAGGAACTGCAACTCACAGCAAGGACCAATTTTAACCAGCGCAACTTCCTGCTTTTCAAGGGGCTTATCTGAAGTCCTCCTCTTCCAGATTTGCTGGATATTTCTAAGATTTCTCATGTATTTATTTCCTTCAATAAGTGTACCCATGTCCCTCCACTGGCCTCAGCTGATACTCAGGAATTACTCTCTCTTGTCCTCCTTAGATCCATTAGTTACCCAAAAAATTCAGTCTCCCACTTTCTTCTCAAGTCTGTCATTTGTGTCACATTATTTTCATTTCAAATATAATTTAAATTCAGCAATAACGGTCCTCAGTCTTCACTGGGAACACTCAAGACTTTTTCAAGTCAGTCCACTATGTCTAAACAGAGAGTCAGGAAATCAATTTTTCAAAAGGCATATAAAATTTGGATAATTAATTTATTGTTCTTCTTTCAGTTCATAGAGGAATTTCAAAAATGAATGTTACTAAAAATTAAGGCCCCAATGGACAACATCTTAATTTCATGTGGATTCCTGAAAAGCCTAAAATTCTTTGCTGCATAAGGACCTACCAAGAGATTTCTAATGCTTCCAGCAATTCCAGTTCGGTCCAGCTGAGTCCAGTACACAACAAACCTACAATGTATAGGGGGAACTCGTGTGTCCTCCTGCTGCTGACACTCCTGTGTCAACTCTAGCACCCAGTTTGCTCCATCCAGCCGCATGAATCCTGCCACCAGCATGGGGGGTCCATGTCTGGGTTAAGGGTAAAAGATGGGGTGATTCCCTTCAGTGGCAGCGTGGACTTAGGCCTCGCTAAGGGGACTGTGAGGTTAAAGCCTAAGCAATGAGAAAAGAGAAAGGTTATAAAGGGAACGGAGAAATATAGACGTGAGCAGATAAGCTCCAGTCTGTCCGGGAGAGGGCAGTGACAGAAAGCATCTTGTCCTGCAACCACCAGCCCGCAGTACAACATGCAACCTTCCCTAGACAGAGTACTCTGCATCACCGTCATATTAAAAGGTTAAAAAAAGAAAAAAAAATGCATTGAGGTATAAATTTTTCCAGCAAGGTTCATTAATGATACCCACTGACGTTGGCAGAACAGACGCCAAGCTTAAAATGGTCATTCAAATTGCAGCAGTCTCACACCATCAAGCTCCTTGAACTTCAGGGGACCAACTCTTGAGCTGTAACCAGAGTCTCAGCAAGGGGTCAAAATACTGAAATAATTTACAAGTTAATTTAAGGCACGTTTAGTAAATGATGAAAATCAATACAGGGACCATCAGTTAAAAGAATTTCATTACTGGTGTGTCTGACCTTCCCTTTATCCTCTCTGCCTCCATCACCCAAACCCACACACCTGCTTTTGGAAATTATTTATAACTTTTAATGACAAGTATGACTGAACAATTTTCTCAGCATTGACTGGTAGCCCTTATTGTGCCAGATATTTTTTCACTACAATGACTAAATAATCACAATGACTTTTAAAATTTTATCTCCAGCAAGGTTACCAAGTAAATGACAGAGATAGCCAATCCTACTCGGAGCAGGAGGCTGGACAAGAGACCTCCTGAAGTCCCTTCCAACCTAAATTATTCTATGATCCCATGATGCAAGTATCGTGTTATAAAATCCACGCAGGCTTGTTCATGTTTTTTGGGTCTCATGAAAAAAAAAAATACATCTCTTCTGCCAAAAGGTACAGAATTGTGTGGCAGCAAAAAAAAAAAAAAGGTCGAGCAACTTTCATTTATACTGGTAATGCTTCAAACTTGTCTATACTTCTCTGAAATTATTTTCATCTTGGGATCTGGAAATTCCCTATGCCCCACTTGTTCCATTTCATAATACCATTTATGCTCGCATGTATATAAGCAAATTCACTCTGCCAGTCAGTGATACCTTATTTATTTCCCCATGAATTCCTCTTTGAAAGCGTAAGGATACGGAACAACCAGACGAGTATTACTAAAGTAAGGTCACCCAAAAAAGGCAGTACATTTTGTATTTACTATCCACATTTGAGTGTTTAAGTATGGGGGAAAATTTGACTACATACTTCCTCCCAACCACGCTGCTCTTAGTAAGTCACTGTATTCCCCAGAGTTACAGTGCAGACTTGGTCAGCCCTAATTCTGCTTTCACCCAACTTCAATTTAGCCTCTACTGCAGCCTCCTCCAGCCCACACACCTGCATGTACACTTACACGGATAATGCAGCCACCTTCAACAAGTTAACTCAATGAATCTGCTTTACCACTCTTAAAGCTGCCAATCCTTGGAAAACTAGTCCTCTTTTGTACCCTTTACATGAAAGGAGACAGGTCTTAAACTCTTTGGTTAATTTTTTCCAACCGAACCGAGCCATTCGGTCCCCAGCACTGTGAGCAGGTTGGGTATCTCGTCCAGAAATCCCCACCAGTCCTCTGGTTCATGTCAGCTGTTCTCCAGGACAAGTAAAGGTTAAGGTTACAGAAGATCTCTCCTGGGTTTCAATGTACAAGTATTCAAAAATGAAGATTCAGGACTTAGGAGGTGTGCAAATGGAAGAGGAGAGGGTCAAATAGCTTTATACTGTCATTTTGGGGACACAAGTACCGCACCCTGCAAGGAAGGAGAGAATTTCACTCTGGAAGGATTGACAGCAAAAATGCATTTTGTGAAATCTGTGCAGAGTCTGTAATCCAGATTACTCTGCAGCCGTGACAGAGGTTTTGTGAAGTATTCTGCACGAGAAACTTCCAGCTGGGCTCAAGTAGGATCTTCAGATCTAAGAACAAGCAGTAGAGTAGACTTAAATTCACCCAAACCAAGGAAGTCAGAAATGCATAGGTAACTAAAAGATTATACAAATTTCCTGTACTAAAAACCTGATGAATGTTCTTCTCATCATAAAAAAGGATTAGCAGCATATAAACATTTTTTATAAGGAGACTTTAACAATTTTATTGTGATGTGCCATTTAGCGTTTGCAGAGGATCTGATTATAAAACTTTTACTTAGTTTTCCATGAGTCACCCTCTGAATAACATGTTTTGATTTACCTAACAGCAAGAACTCTTGGTAGGAGACTGTTTTACTAAATGTGGTCATCTAGGCCTATCATCACATTGCTGTTGGATGCAAATTCTGTACAGAAAAAGGAAATTTTGCTCAGTGAACATTAACCAATTGCTCAATGTCACCTAGCTTTGAAAAAGTAACACGGCAACTTTGATTTTAGCTGCCAGGATACTAAGGGCTTGTCTCAAAACAATCTGACAATGTCTGGATTGCAAGTGATACCGAATACATGGCTTGGTACTATCTCACAAGAAAAGCCAGTCAAACTTCTGGACCATGAAGCAGAAGTAAGGAACTCTAATACAATGTTAGTCAACTCTCAAATATGCCTGATAACAGGAAGCTGGGGTAACCTAGTTAATGAAAAACTATCAATAACAATACTATTCTTTGCAAAGCCAGTTCCTGGCATCTTTGGGCGGTTTTATTAGCTTGGCCACGGCACCGCAGAAAGGCGCAGATCCAGCCTGGGTCCCAAAGCAACGTGGTCATGTTCCTCTAACACAGCGCTTCGGCCTCGAGGGTCTGTCCAGAGCAGTTTACGTGTCTTTGTACTGCACTTCACAAAGCCTCCAACACCAGGGCTGTTTAGTCCACAGTCAGTATCAGTGTTCTGGTACGTGGCCACAGTAAAGTTGCCGTGTGAACATTCTGCTTATGGATGTGACAGACCTGTCTATACACACCAGACCGCTTCAGCTCAAACAGCAGCAAACTCCTGTTGTCATCCTGGGGGCTGGGGTTATTCTTGCAGTGTATCAGCTTTAGAGCTTCATGGGAACAGCAGTGGTTGAGGGTAAGACCATCTCAGGAAGAAATAATTCTTCCAGCAAGCAAGAAATGGGTCGCTATAAAGAACTGAGGAGGTAGGAAAAAAAAAACCAAAACACACAACCAAAAAAACCCTACACAAACAAACAGATGCTGATACAGAAGAAAGAAGCCACTTTCATCCTCACGAGAGCAATGCACTCCAAGGACTGCAGGTCCTGGTACACAGTGCTACGTAAGTACAAAGTACGTAAGTGCATGTATGCCAGACAAACAGCAGCAGCCCTGAAACAATCAACGCGGTCAATGCCCATTCTCCTGAAGACACAATACAGGTAAAATTTCCACCAATTTAATTTTTTTCCATGACTAGTTCTGTTCCAAACATCAGTAACTTGCATAACATGACTGCTCAGAGCAGCAAAACCCAAGCTGTTGACAAAGGTGGAATATACAACAATATACAGATACACGGGTGACAAGTCAGTAAACAAAACAAAAATAAAATGCAGATGGTATGTAGCTAAAGCAAACTGTATGGTTCACTGCATACCTAGCAGGCCAAGAAGGAAGGGAAATTCCTTCTCAGGGTTTACGTGAACAATGAGTTTCCCTGAAAACTCCAGGAGGCCGTTCCCAGCTCCTCCACTGGCAGTGGTAATAGGAAAAGCAAATGCTGGGAAGGTTGCTTCAGTTCATTACCAACCTCAGTGAAAATCTCAGTACCGGTGAACTCCAGTGTAGATCAATGTGACCTCTTGCTTCAGAGTGGTATTGTTACAGCACGTACAGCATGCAATGCTGCTTTTCTTAAAAGAAAATACAGGTGTCGATATGCCACCATGCTCAAATCGATGTTCCAGCAGTCACACAGGTCTGATCAAACCAAGTTCAACGTGTTGCTGCTCAATCCCATGCTCAGGATACCAGCCAAACGCTCCTCAATTTTAATACAAAGCATGAAAAAGACACAATGTGTAACAGTGCAACTGCAGGTAAGGGGTACACTCTTGAAAGCAGCAACACAGATATTATACATAAAAATCAGCAGATGCTGCAGCCACCTTCAGCAATGAAAGTTGTGAATAAAATACATGTTTTGGGATATGTCTGTCACCCCATTTGTTAGCAAGCTTTTGACAACTGGGCATGCAAATACAAATGAATGTGCCTCGGAACTGCTACATACGCTGCAAAATCCATCAAGAAACTCCTTAAAAATGTCTAGAGGCAGTTGACACAAGGGCACCATAACTTCTAATGGCTATTTCCAAAAAGCTGTGGCTCTTCTGCCACATTGTTTCTATTGCATTAAAATGTCAGTAATGGTTAAAATGTGAAAAATAGGAAAGTCTCACCAGTTCAAACCAAACCGCAAACCACTTCGTAAGATCATGGAATTCTACAAGTTAACAGACAAATGAACAAACATGCACACCAATAAAACGGCACAAGAAGAAACATGCCAGCTTCTATTTATTTTCATTTGTTGTGTTCTGCAGTTTAGGAAAAAAGGGCTGTAGCAGTGGAGTTTTGTTAAAGCTGGAGGTAAGTTTTGGAAGTTTTCATTAAAGAATTCAAAATCATTTTCTTTTTCAAAATGGCTTCGATTCAAAGCAGGGACGTGAATGGAAAAAGTTACAAAAGCATTTCAGAACCTGAAAATAGGGAAGACTGGAACAAACATGAAGTCATCTATGGATAATGCTCTCCAAATATAAATTCCTACGCTCAGTCTTTTGGTAATACTTTGATGTGTGCTGTGGTTAAAGAGAGTTGAAAGAAAGGACAAAAAAGAGGTAGGTTCTTTAGTTGCATGTATGTGCAAACTCGTTATTGCAAAATTTTAGCTCAGACAGAAAAGTCTAAAACACTGGCACAGATTTTCACAGAAGCTTCCATCTTATGTTTTCGTAAGGGTTTAGAATCACTAAAGAAATTTCTGACCTTGTGAACAATTCCAAATCTTAACCTCATTTCACTGACAACAAGCACACAAAGTATGCACCAGGCATGACCTAGCAAGCCAGGGAGAAAGACGGGAGTGGAAAACTGTCTGCTCTTCTCATGTCCACTTTTTCTGCATATAAAAGGACAATCTTTCCTCCCTTAATCACTTGCAACTTGATGGCGAAAATACCAATATTTGAAAAACAATTCACTGACTTACCACTTACAAAACCAACTGAAACAGAGTAAGAAGAGACAATATGATGCTGTGTACCTGCAGTACACTGCATCTCTACTTAGTTTCTTCCATCTAGTCAATGTATGTTAGTACATTTACACCTTTTGAGGAAAGAGCCTGAAATCCAAACTTTAAATAGCTATTTGTTAAGTACAGAGAAGTACTCACAAAAAAAAAAAAGAAACCCCAAACCCAAACAACGCCCCCCCAAAAAAAACCACCAAAAAACCAAAACCCAAACCAAACCAAAAATACACGCAGTTAATCACTGAACGTAAGTGCCATGATATCAAATCCATTTGTGAGATTTTTCACCTCGAGCAGGTCACTGAAGGTGTCAGTGTCCTACTGATGCTGGACAAGTGGTTGCTCACTCAACTGAATTTTCCGAATTAATATAACAGGAGAAATGCAAGAATACACAGCAATGTACTGCTGCACAATTTTAATAAACAAACAAAAATTCTTATTTAGCTGATAGTAATGACTATCCTGCATGCAAACTCTTCTTGTTCTTCAACCAGCCTAGCTTTAGGCTCTCATCAGCCCGCAACTCAACAGAAGCAACTGGAGTACTGGCCTGAGCCACTATCCAAATAGAGTTTAACCATTAATTGTAACTAATCATGTATTGTTTATCAAATCTTTACGGTCACTTGGAAGAATTTCTAGCTGAAGCCATTCTCAATTCTTATGGAGTATGGTTAGTACAACAGCTGTTATATTTCATTCACATAGAGAGAAGAAACTAGAGAGAAGTAGGTATTATTAATCCTGTTTTTCCAGATGGGAAACTGCAGCATAGAAGAATGCAATGACATGCCCAAGATCACAGGCAGCGAACGGTAATTTTAACTTAAAGGTTCTGATGGAAATTCTCCCTGCTCAATACAGTTGACTGCTGTTCTTGGAAGTACTCAGGACTGACAAACGCACCTTTCACTGAGCAATTCAGAAAATCTACATTCTCAGGGGCAAACTGACCTATATTTCAACCGTAAAACCCAATGCAAACATTAGAAGCCATACTTACATATATTATTAAGCATCTAGTAGTATTTTTTAAAACCAGGACACATAGCCAGTTTCCTGATGTCTCTTTAAAACTCGTCACCTTGCCCTTTCCCATGAAGCCACCACTTCCTCTCGCCCCCTGCAGCCACACGCAGCCTGTTTATAGGCGCTGTGCAAGCAGTAAGACCAAAGACTTGCTAGGATTAACACTCTGGGAGTATTTCAGGAGGAATATCGAAATACACCCAGTAAGAGGTATCTGGAAGAGTTCCAGAGTGGCTATCTAAGGTAATCTTAGCAAAATCTAAAGGACTTCCATTTGTCCTTCTTTCTTCCTCCCATGTAAAAACCTTACAAAGGCATTAAGGAGCATAAAGATACTTCACAATATTTAAGACCCATTTTTAACACTGCTGCTTCAGCCACCAGCCAAACAGAACTTCTCTTTCTCTATTAACATACCACTCGTTTCATAACTGTAGCAACCTGCACTTGCAGCCAGCGACCAGGAACACTTCTTGTGCGTTGTGAGAACAACCGTCTCAGAATTAAATGCTGCCAATCCTGCATTTTCAGTTTTCAGCAAATTGACAATAAAAGTATCAGGAAGCCCTATGCTTCTGAAATGACTTACTAAAAATATCTTATCCCAACAGAGAAAATAGCAACAAGCATTTGCTCATCAGTTTACAGTAACGTACTTTCCCCGACACAAAAAGTACTGGCGATACCAACAGTACAGAGAGATGTTCATCTTGGTGTACGTGGATGATTAAAACAAAAACCCACTATAGAAAAATATGCTGATGTCTGCTGGAAGCAGCTTTGCAACCTCCTGTGGAGAGAATTGTGATTTTCACCTGTGTAACTCAGATTCAAATCCAAAGCTCCATTCCTCTACTCAAAAAAAAAAAAAGTTACTGGAAAAGGAGCTCACTGAGATCAATAGAAACGAGCCCATCAGGCAGCTCTACACACATTTAAAGTAGTTAAAGTAAAAGATTATGATAAAAATATAAACACCTTTTCTGATAAAATTAAAGCACTACTAAAAGGAAAGAAACACACAAAGAATTACCTCCGTTCTTGCTGAAAGATACGTAGTCAGAACAAGACAAACTGCATGCTTCGAGCCGTTAATAAAAAGAAGAGCAAGCGAATGAATAGCTTTCAGATGAATCCAAATAGTTTTTGTTTCTCTGCTGCAGTTTCACCACTCCCACAGGGTAATTTCTATGTTCACTTTATAACGAAAGCAAAGTACAGGTCAGAATAAGAAAGGGAGGAGACCAAAAAAACTCCACTGTATCAAAGTTGGTCATTCTTGCTATCTTGTTTTCAAATAGGGGAAAAAGGGCTGGTGTGACAAAAGGGGGTTTAGAGGTGGTGTTCTGCTTACGCTTAATAACCCAGAAGCTCGGTTCATCTGCATTTTATATGATCTGATTGGTAAAAGCAGGAAGCAAGAAAGCCTTTCAAGTGCATGATTTATGGAAAGATTATCACATGACTACAAAGCACAGAACAAGAAGGGCCGAATTCAGCTTTCACTTACATTGATGCAGATCTTTTATAACTCCATTGCCTTTGACAGATTTATTCCGTTTAAAACAAAAGGAAATATTTGGTCTCCGTCATAAAGCCAGTTTAAAAATGAGAATTTAGCCTCTGCTATTCAAACACAGTAATTGTTTAAGGTCTGTTCAATGCAGAATTTCTGTACTGGACAAGAACCACACAATCTATTTGTAAGGTATTTTAAAATATGTTTTCCCTCTAATTACTCTGTCTCCGAACAATCCAGCTACCCACTGCTGTTCTGCAGCTCCTGTACATGCTGCTCCTGTACACTTACACACTCCTATAAACATTTTTTTAAACTATCATAAATACTTAGACAGGACAGTCCATAATTGCACTGGAAACTCTCTCTTGCATTTCACAAAGGAAGTTAATGAAAGCATACACTCACTTTATTATTTGAGGAACAAAATACAAGGATGTAACATCCAGCAAGCTACGGAAATTTTTGTTCAAATGAGAATGATAAACGGTAATGCTCTATCTCTTGCTCTGCTGCCAGCAATTAAGTCTAGATTTCCATGAAAAACTGGTAGCTTAGATGACCTACAGGCCATTTTTTTTCCTCTCTCTCATGCATGGACTTTTATAATAAGAGGAGAAAGAGTGAGAGGTCAAAGAAAAACTAAAGAGGCATGTTTATTAGGATGCTACCTGAGAAAAATGGAAAAGAACAAAGGGATAAGCAACTAAGAGCAAACATTATGGAAGACAGTGCAACAGAACTATCCTAGCAGAGGTGGCATTTTTTTTTTTTTCAGTGATGACCTCAGAACATTGCTGCCCCTTCAGCAACTCACTCAGATGGCAAAAGGTTAAAAGCACTGAGGAAAACCTGAATCATCTGACCTAAAAATGGAAAAGAGGAGAGAAAAAAAAAAAAAAGAAGACTTTGTGGTACAAGTTCACTTTTAATACGATGCCCTCTGAAGTACCGAAGGACTCTATTCCCTTTTGACAAACACTCTGTAAAACACACATCGTGTGTAGACAGCAGAACCACAACGGCAATTCATTTTATTAGGCTAGAGTCGCAAACCTCATCTGTATTTCACACACTGTAGCAGCAAACTATAGATCTACTGGGTAAATTTTAAACAAGAATTTTTCTCATAGTACCAAGTGTCTCAGTAGAATGTGACTTTATTGGTATGTTTAAAAATGACATGCAGATCCAATTATTACACTGGCATCTAATAAACAAGTAATAATATGTTAAAAAGCCAATTATCGCAGAATTCTCTGTGTTGTCTGAACAGTAAGGCACAGTAAGTCTGAAGAGAACATGGGGCATACTTCATGTAAGTAGCTGAGCGATTATGTACGTAGCTGGAAATATGGCTGGTGGTCCATAAAGTGTTTTTTGATAGTCTTTAAGTAAGAGATCCTCAGATATTTTCCCGTACTTCAAAACTGTCAGATCTGCCTCCAGCATTTGTGACAGGAACCCCAACAAAGATTCAGAACAAGACAAAAATAATATAT
>KL262018.1:1340-11662 GCA_000699545.1 Podiceps cristatus | reverse complement strand
CAGGAGCTGCTGCAGACCAAAACTAGCTCTGCCCTGGCTAAAAACAGGACAGAAGAATAAATGCAGACACTCTGAAAAGACTTTCATAATTTACATAAGTTTATAATAAGCATTAGTACTTTTAGATGTTTAATTGAACCACAAGCAACAACTGAATCTTTGGAGGTGCACAGAGCACAAACTGTTGTCAGGCTCCTTCTCTGATGTTTAAATCATTTAATTAATTATTATAAACCTGCTGGAGCTTGATGGATTTATAAGAAAATTATGTGCTTTTAATGTAGTACTTACACCCCTGTGGGATTGTTCTAGTGAATAAGCCTTTTTCTTGGCAAGATTTCATTTCTTGAGCAACTGGAATGATTTGCTGGCTTCTGAAATAATTTTCACTCCTACTGCCACCCATTTTGCCTGTTTGGAGACAACTTAGATTTTATAACAACTGAAAATACTTGAGGATGATACAAGCATGTTTAGATAGTACTTTATAAAAAGTAGACTTGGGAAAATAAGTATGAACTGATTAACATAAAGCTGTGTAATTAAAAGTTATCTTGAATACTTGTGCTTTTGATACATTACAATTCTTGTATCAATATAAATACTTTATTATCATTCATAAGAATAATTAGCTATTTGAGAACATACATAATTGTGTGTATGTGTGTCTGAGCACTTGACAGGTTATATAAAGTTAATGCACAGAATTTGCTGATTATGGTTGCTGATTATGACAGTTCAAATACGTAATTCTTTATTCTAATTTAATGTAATAATTCACTTATTTACAGAGCAAATTTAAGAAATATAGAAAAACTATCAGATGATAGTGAGCAAGCAGATATGACAGTCTTGTTCTGTCCTCTTTGATGGCATCTTCTCTTCCTTTGTTAGCCTAGAGGGGGGGTAAAATTGTTCAAGGGCTCCTCAGTAGTACTCCTATATACAGGAGAAATCCATATTGGCAGGAGACTGATTAAGGCATTCCGCAGTCTAGAGGTTATGAATAGGAAGAACTACTGAGCTAAATTGGAAGAGCTGATGTCAATGATCTGATTTATGCAGAGACCACAGTAGATTTTAAAGTCTCTAATATCACAGAGTGTAAGAATAAGGCTCTTCAGAATCTATTCTTCTGTTTCTACGGTAAGGTCTAATATCACAGAGTGTAAGAATAAGGCTCTTCAGAATCTATTCTTCTGTTTCTACGGTATTTTTTTTTTTTTTTTTTTTTTTACAGGGCATTCTAAATCTTGTAGGTATAAATACTTTTTGTCAGTGAACAAATTTATGGGTCATTTTGTTTGCCAGAATAATGTATATTATCATCTTCAAGGCCATGATTAGCTCCAGAAGTAAGTAATATGGGCCCATTGATATGCATTAAGTGCATCAACATTTTTTATAGCAAAGGTCTTGATTTCTGGATAAAGGTGAGAGTCAGCTATTTTCTCAACTAGCATACTGGATTATATTGTGTCTTTAAATGCATATTTAATTTCAAGAACATCTTAAATCTATTCAGCATATGCTTATATTAACTTTAAGGTAATATAATTCATTGTGGTATTTACAAGGTTTCAGTAAAATCCCACTGAAGTGAGCACCTCCAAGAAGTAAGCCTCCAAATACAAACTTTCAATTAAAAACCAAAAACAATTAAAAGAAGCAGATAATTCAAATTAATTGCTCTTTAGTTTATGCCAGGCACATAGTTCACTTGTGAACAACAGCACCATGAGCCTTCACACTGCTCAGAAAGCTGTAGGATTTACCATTTTGAGTTACGTGCATTTTGGCAAGTCAGTGTACTTGCTCTGTCTGTGGCATTAGATCTTTTGGGGTAACAGATGGAGACAGCAATTTTTGAGCTTTTTATCATTTCAGCTAACATTGTCTGACATAATTTTTTAAACTTGAAAACTGTTTGGAAAAAAAGGTACTCAAGTGCCAGATTTTGGGAACAATAAAAAAGCAATCCGCCTTTAGTAATTTTGTGCTTTTGTAGCAACACAAGCCTTCTGCTCGCTAACAGCAGTGGAATGAAGAAGTCTCCTGTTCACATTTCTCCATCCTTTTAAGAAATCTGGGACAATTTTTGAAATCACTGCAGCGTGCACTGAGGAACATCTGTCAGCTGAAGCATCAGCACAATCAGCTTAACTACCTGCATTGAAATTAAAGGGCCAGCAAAATAACACCCTTGCTTGAAAGTATTCAATATATGTTAATGTATTCTCAGGCTATGGTATTTCAACTTATACAGGTTAATCCTCTGAAATATTTTGGGAAATAATCAGAAAAAAAACCATAATTCATATATAAAGCAAGTATTGAAATATTTTGGGAAATAATCAGAAAAAAAAAAAATAATTCATATATAAAGCAAGTACTTGGAAAACACATCTTTAAGGAGGGTGAGTTTCTCATTCCTTCTATTGTATTTGTTTTTATTTGCATAAAATAAAGGTTAGGGCCAAATAATAATGGTACGCTTTTGAACATTTTTTTGCCAAATATAATTTCCACTCCAAAAATGGAGTAGCAGGGGCCAAGGGTTCCCTGAGGGCTGAGAGCAGCGAGGGCACCCCCAGCACCGTCCCTGCCCCAGCCTGAGAGCAGAGCACCAGGGCCAGTCCCAGCCCTGGGCATCAGGCAACTCCCTGGGGATGGGGATTGACCTTTCGTAAAACAGAACAAGAGTCCCATTTTATAGATGGAGGGCAGAGCACCAGGGCCAGTCCCAGCCCTGGGCATCAGGCAACTCCCTGGGGATGGGGATTGACCTTTCGTCAACAGAACAGAACAAGATGGAGGACAGAAAGATTTAATCTGGTTTAATGTCCCAGACCACACAAATGGGTGTTGTGGATCCTCAAGCTGAATGTAGGTCTTCAGGGGCCTCAAACCTTAATCAGTGCGTACGTCTCACAAGAGAGCTTCCGATTAACACATAAAAATACCATAGGCCGGGAACTTCCTTGGCAACCATTCTGTGAAGGAAAATTCACCATCTGCAAATAGATTTCCTCCACCATATTTTTGAAAATAAAAAGTACAGTCAAGTCCATAGAGATTATTAACCAATTAGACAAATGTAACTTTGTTAAAGTACAAAGCTATTCCAGTGTCTAAGCACTGAGACTGTTTAAGCTTTGACGGTTCAATGTGAACTGCATTAGTTATAAAAAAATACAGTACTTTAAGATTGTCTAAAAAGATACACCAGCTGACAATTTGAGATGGGAATTCAGTGATATTCCAGCAATCCTGGAGACTACTGTGATCATAATAGACTGAACTGTTGCAAGATTTATTTAGACTCAAGGGAAAGAAACTGACTAATAGGTTAAGAGGTTCTTCCAAAAAGGAGGGTGCCAGAGAACCATAAATGTTTATCCAGATACATTAAAAGAGCTTTGAAAACTTAAATTTAAAAAGTGCAATCTTAAAACCTTTACAGTTTAAAAAACCCCTGTCCACTGAGAAAAGCAAAAGGAAGTTACAAGGTTGATAATATTCAATATGCTCAGGATACCCCAAAAACATGAACTCTGCATGTACACTGCAACTAATATAGTTTCATTAAAATTGTTGTACTGGGAAAATATCTACACTGATTCAACCATTCATTAATCCCATTTATGACAGTGGAAACTAAACTGGTGCAATTGCAGTTGTAACTGAGCTGTGTATACATGGATATTGGAAAGAAGGACTGAAGTGTTTCCCCATCAAATGCCAAAATATGCAAGTACCACATTCAGTGCTGTAAAAGCTGCAATGATTCTGGATACTATTTGATAAGTCCTTATTGTTCTTTAATTAACCTGAAAACAAAGCAAGCAAAACCAGAGTGCAGGTTAAGTTAGCTGAAGTGAGAAGGATGTATATGCAGATACTCTTTACATTTGTTAAGATTAAAATCTGGATGTGGGATAGCGAGTGCCTACTAGTGACAACACTTGCGACATGACAAGTAGCTGTGGGGTTTGGATGTTTTAGTTATCTTTTCATTTTATATGTTGCGTAAGAGAGTGATTCTCTCCCCTTTTGTTACCATGCTCCTCATTCCTCTTTTCTCTTTGTCCCCATCTTCTATTTGCAAACCTCCTGGATGTGTTCCATGATACAAGAGCGTGTGTGTCTCAAATCACAAAGCATGTTGATTTGGAATTGGATAGTTTTGTTGATTGCTGAAGTATTTTGCCTCAGTGGAATGGAACAGAATTTCCAACAAATTATTATTAACCATCTCTGAAAACAAAACACCTGCACGTAGTTTGCTAAGTGAGGGAATAGATGGACATAATCAAAGTGATGGTGAAGTACGCCTGGTTTAGTTTGACTTCAATATTTAAATATATGTAATTGACTAAAGCCTGGCCTAAGATTTTTCCCTTTGACCCACTACTTAGCAGTGCCAGGGCATGGAAACTGTTCCTTGTATGGCACCCTGGATGATCTGTGGCATCTCTGTTCTGTGGGTTCTGTCCCATCTACTCAGTCACTTCAGCCTATTAAAACGTAAATTAAGGATAATTTAATCCTAGTCTAGAGGTAGCTACATGAAGGAAAAACACCAGTAAAGGTGATATCCTCAGCCAGCCAGCCATTGAAGACAAAACAAAACCCAAGAACTGGAAGGGGTAATTGAATAATAAATTCAAATGTAACTTAGTTTCACACTTCCAAATGAAAGCAATTTGACGATTACTATGGTTGTTTTTTTCTCGGGTAATTTTTTAAATGGTGAGAGAATGCTTTGTCCATGCTGCCTAGTCTAAATGTTAATTACTTTAAATAATTCCTGTGCTTTGCATTAAGACAGGCAAACAGACAGACCAAGTGGGTCCTCTCCAGTATATCTCTCATTAGCCTATTTTCATTCCTGAAAGGAGGCTTGACTTTGAATAAGCAAGAGAACATAGTGGAGAAAATGCTGTAGAGAGACAAAAACATTTAAGATAACTCCTGAGTAGTTCCTTGGGCAAGAAAACATTCATTCACAAGAGATTTTGAAACCTGGTAGGATTTACTGCAAAGTTCAGTGAAACTGGTCACATGTCTGATTTGCTGAATTAACAAATGTCAAAGGGAAAAATCGTGCTTGCTTTTTTTAAATGACAAAAGACAACTAAAAAATGTATTGAAGTCAATGGAAACACTTGAAGTGATTTTCTATAAATGTTTGTAACATGTGGCTTTAGTATTTGTAAATTCCTGCTATGGGTCTTTGTCTTAACTGTATCCAGAAGGCAAAATATTAACATAGAAATACATTAGATAAAGACTTTCTTGTGCAATTTCCATTCAAATGACATAGAACTCTGATTGCCCCTGGAATATGCATCTGGTGAGAAAAAAAAAAATCCTAATTTATATATTTAAGACTGCAAGTCCAACAAATTGCAGTGTGATTCATTACAAAGCTAGATGTGGTCTTCAACTTAAAAGCTCCTATACTTTATTAAAGGAATAATTAACTTAATTTTTTGCACATATGTCAAGAGAATAAACCAAAGTTTTAATCTATGCTGAAGTTTTAGATACAACAGCTACAGCACACAAACCTAGTGGCTTTGTTCACCCTGGAATTCCTGTAGAACAGCCCTAGGCAGAGAACATATTACACCTATTCCTTACCTTTTTTCTTTTTTTTTTTCGTTTTTTTTTCTGGAGAGGATGGGGCTTGGAATTTGAGGGAGGAAGAAGCTTGTTGGTAGGTGGTTGTCTTTTTACTCTCTCTCCCCCACCCTCATGGAGATTAGTAATTTTATCCAGCACTGAATCGCTGAACAGGAGTTGAGCCTTACAGTGCATAGCAGTAAATGAATACAAAAAATGCACACAGAGGTAAGTAAAAAATAGCTTCACTATTTTGTGAAGCTTCATGCTACACTAGAAGCGTAAGTAAATATAATTTTGGTGTCCTTATCTCCATATTACACACAAGTTGAGGGTTTGTCAATATTCTCCTAGGCTCTTTTGAACATTTATCAGTCAGCATTGGCAGCTGTGACAGGATGACTGCTCGCTGAATACCAAATGTAGCAACACAAAGCTGTCATTCTTCAACAGGTTATTACTTTGAAATGATTATTATTTAAGATAAGTTTTCAACATATATTTAAGTCAGACTTTCTACCATCTCTGAGTTCTAGGAGGATGTAAAATACTTTGATGTAAATTGTATCTGTAAGCAGTACATGTAATTCTAATACTTCTCAATAAGTGGATTTTTGTATTGAAAAGGCATTTGATTATTCCCTAATATATCAAGGTCTTACATATATACTACTGTTTATACTAATGCTTATTATGAATAAACTGTAAATATTTTGAATAGAAACTCCTGCAGAATGTTATAACATTCTTGGATTAACATAAAGTTTTTTACATATTTATAAAAAATCCAATTTGTCTTTTATTACACAGAAAACCTGCACCACACTGAATGCATTGAATGTCAAGGTTAGAGGTGAATAATTTTTCCAGGACTTGGAAATGCTTACTCTACAATAACTTAGGAGCTGAATGAGGGTGCAGTGGGGAAGAAAAATGCTTACGCTACAGAATTGCAGATGTGCAGTTAGAATAGAACCGTTTCCATACCATTATACATTTGTGGATCAGAAGTGATCTTTGTTTCTGTGCATTCTCCATTGCTGAGAGGGTGAACGAAAATAACTCAAGAGCTAGAGATAAAATGTGTTTCCTTTAAAGAAAACCCTGATCACATTAAAAGGTTTGCTAATCATCCCACAGCAAATAAAATGGGATGATGGTCTATATGCACTGCAGAAATTACCTGGTTATTAAAAAAATATGGACTGTTTTTGTGGATTACAAGATACACTTTTACAGCATATCTTGAAGCCACAATTCCATCAATGAGATTATTTAATTAAAATATTTTAGGAAGGTGTTGTTAATGTTTCTTATATACTTTAGTTTTCTTTTTCTTCTTTTCTTCTTTGTTGAAATAATGTACTGTAATAATTGAGATAATCCAGTTCCCTTTCTCTTACAAAAAGAATGTGTTTATAAAATTTAAAAAAAAAAAAAAATGTTGTTTCAGTGTCTGAGAAAAGAAATAACTGAAGGTTTCTAGGCAGTGGGGGAAACTCATCTTTTGATATATATAGAAGCAGTATATGATATAAAATGTTCCACATAGCCCACATAGCTCCTGGCATTCTTTTATTTTGTGTACTTTCTAAAATATTTATCTAAATTACCATATTATAATCAATATTTCATTTTTCTTTTGGTTAATATTTAAAAATTATTTTGGTTGCTTTTTTCATTAGTATTGGTTTTCTTGCATTTTTTAGTCTCATTAATGTTTTGTTGGGTTGCAGGTGCCATTGTTGTTGTATACATTGTGTTGTTGAGTATAAGGCTACCCTTATACTCATTTTTCATGGGTATTCATGATGCTGGAACTCTATCAAATGAAAACAGGAAGAAAGAAAGCACAAAGGGATGCATACACCTTCAAAGCAAGTTCACTAATAATGTGAATAAATACCCCTGGGAATACCTTATAGCATTTACTCAGCTCTAGTCTTGTTTAATTACTCCTTGGAAACTGTAAACTTAAATCTGTTGTCTCACTTAATTAGGCTTTTTCTTTTTAATCCAGCTTGTACTTTATTGGTTATTTCCAGACCTCTATTGTTAAGATGGCAGAAGTTTAATTATTTGTTGATTTGCATGTAAAAGCATCATCATTAATGATACTACAAAAAGGAAAACAGCTTCACTCTTTAAAGTAGCAAAGGTTTTGTAGCCTAATCTTTAAAAAAGATCCTGCATCCGCTTTGTTTTATCCTGTTCAGAATCTTTGTGCTTCTTAACTGATGTGCCATTTTGTATGCTAGCAATTAAGAGGAAAAACATGGCTGATTGAAAACATTGATTTTGGATTAAAAACAATGACTTCCTCCAACTGTGAGCTGAGTGTTCATATTGTTTGTTGTTTATAGTTATTCAGGAACCAGTTGAGTCATTTATACTAATATCTGTGTGTCTCCAAGAGTTCAGAAGAACTTAGAATAGGTAATTAATTGTGCTAAACTTCTTATTTGAAATGGATTATTCATTATTTTCCCACTTAAAACTACTCTTTTTATCATCATAGGGCACAGGAGACAAAGTGATGGACTATCACTTTTCTTAGATAGGCAGACCATAAGAAATGCACACAGACCTTACCCGAAGAGAACAGCCTAAATCTAAGCTGAAGGGGCACATGCAGAACAGGAGGGACAAAGAGAACATGAAGGTTTTTAGGAACTTTCATTGACATATCAACAGGAGAGGTACTTTCAAGCTTTTTATTAGATTTTACATTGAAGAGAAAGAATTTTGAAAGATGAAAAGTGGTTAGTCCTTCTATTGCTCAAGATACAGTCTCCCCGGTGTGAGAAATAGTGTAAGTACTTGAAATTTAACACATGAGCAATAGAAGCAGGTGTAAGCAGAAGTGGGAGACAGTAATGAGTGAAAGGTGATAATACGTAGGGAGGGACATGTAGCTGTGAAAGGCTCTGAAAGTGAGGAAAGAAGCTTATGCTTGATTCACTGGAAAGGGGCAAGCAGTAAAAAGAGAGCAGATGGTATCAAAGCTTAGGAAATGGTCTTCACAGCAGCATTAAGAGTGGGACAAAGTTGTACTTATTATCAGACAACTGAGGTGACAAAAGCTTGAGTGTGTTAGCTATATCTGAGTTTCCAAGTCCTTAAAGACACCTGGCTCTTAAAGAGACGAGGAGCATCTAAATTAAAGCTCCTGCAAGGCCATGAAGGAAAGGAATATAAAGGCTTGGGGGAAATATCTCTTGGGGGGGCTGCTGTATTTGAAAGTTTGCTATTTTATTTGTTGTTCTTTTTTTTTTCTTTCTTTCTTTTAGCTGATCCAGAGCAATTTATTTTGGGTTCATTCTTGGGAAGGAGGGGAAAAAAAAAAAAAAAAAAAAAAGATGAAAAAAAAAAAAAAAGAGGTTCAATGTGAAATTTCCTTTACATAAAGGGTTTTTTGTGAGCCAAATGATATTTTACGGGAAAAGGTCATTAAATAAAATAAAGTTCAATTTAGCAGAAAGTAAATTTTCACTGGAAAATCATTCCAATGAATAATCTTTAACTATCTTAAAGTGAACATTTTGTAAGCAATCCAATATCTGGCATAGATTATCCAAAAATTATTTGAAATTATGAGACTTTTTGCAAGCAAAAAAGACTGGGCCATGAATAATTTGATAATCAAAAAGACACTGGATTTATATACTGTTAGTAATGACTAAGCCATCAATATTTAAGAAAATATTCCTGAACCTGATTTTTTGGGGGTTCTGAGTACTGTACAAACTGTTCAAAAAAATGTACTTTGCAGAATGGTCAAGTAGTAATTTGTATCTGTGATGTCATTACAGTTTTGTTTCTTCATTGCTGCTACTTTTCTTTTTCTTCACTGATGTAGCATAAAAAGGGCATTATTACAAGCACATAGTGCTAACTCTAACCTAACCTACAGAGAATAAATGCAGACAAAGTATGCCGTAAGTAAAGAATTTCTCTATTATTTCTGCCTTTGTGCACTGTCATAGACCATCATTAGAGACAATATCTGTAAAGTTACTTTTGAGTTATTTCAGGTTGCTTTACAGAATTTAGCTAAAATCAGGCAATAGTAATAAACATGGAATAATAACTTCTCTAGATAACATCAAGAGAGCAAGAAACTAGTAATTGCTTTCCTCTCCATTGAAGCTTTGAATCACAAAGTTTAGCTAGTCAGTAGAGTTTGATACTGAAGTATTGCCAACTACCACCTTTACAATCCTAATCTGTCATAGGCTGTACTTGGAAATATTTGTCATTGTGGGTCTCACCTTTCATAGAATCATAAAATAATTTCTATTGGAAAAGACACTTAAGATCAACAAGTCAAACTGTACACCTAACACTGCCAAGTCCACCACCAAACCATGTCCCTAAGCTTCACACCTACACATCTTTTAAATACCTCCAGGGATGGTGACTCAGCCACTTGCCTGGGCAGCCTGTTCTAGTGCCTGACAACCCTTTCAGTGAAGAAATTTTTCCTAATATCCAAACTAAACCTCCCTTGGCACAACTTGAGGCCATTTCCTCTTGTCCTATTGCTTGTTACTTGGGTGAAGAGACCGACCCCCACCTCGCTCCAGCCTCCCTTCAGGGAGTTGTACAGAGCGATGAGATCTCCCCTCAGCCCCCTTTTCTCCAGGCTGAACCCCCCCCAGCTCCCTCAGCCACTTCTCACAGCACTTGTCCTC
>JMFS01029750.1:0-13422 GCA_000699545.1 Podiceps cristatus | reverse complement strand
TTACCGTTTGGGGTTAAACCACGACACTGACACAAGCCTAAATAAACAGATGATTTCTTTTCAGATCAAAAGGCTCTAAGTAGTCATTATATAAACTCTAAGTAATGAAAATGTTCTGAGGTGCCATAGGTAGTTGTACCCCTAAGCACGCTTTGCCCATTACCCCTGTAGTCGGAGGGAAAGTGTAGGTGCCATGAAAGATCTCCAGAGAGTTATTCCGGACGGGAAACCATATGGAGACAGAATGACCCTCCAAAGGCCAGCAGAGCCCCAATGCGGCACCATGCATGGAGCATGTTCTTCACTTCATGGAGGGCTTCATAAGGAGCCCAAGGAAAAAGATTGCTAAATTAGGCAGACTGCGTCCTACCCCAACAGTGCTCAGTAGAAACAGTTAGTCTTCACTTTCTTGTATTCACCCTTGATTACAGTACTATGACATAAATATTGGTTTTATAGCTGAATTATCAACCCCTTAAAATCCCTTTTTCTATAATGGGATTGGTGACAGCACCTCAACTGTAATAGCCTAACAGTGCTATTATAATTATCATTATAGGAACAGATCTTACAGTGAAGCAGAATGGTATACTCATTAATTTCCTTGCCTGATGCAGCCAGGATTCAGATACAGCTCTGAGTCTAAAGGTCAGAAGTTACTTCAAACTGCTCTATAAAAGTTGATTTTAGTGAGATGCAATGTCATAAGGGGATGGCAGAGAAAAGCTTATGTGTTCACACGGTGATCCTGAAGCAACAAATTGAAAATGTTAACTTTCTATAATTTTTTTTTAACACAATGGTAAGAAAAAAATCTGAGGAAAATTCATACATTAACACCTGATTAACAGATTCAGCAGTGGGTTTGTTGTTGTTACTGCATTTAGGAAGTTTACTTGTAGGAGGGTACCATATGTATTAACGCCTGCTATTACTTACAGAATTGGCTGTGTTTCAATATCCTAAATTTAGATTGCAGTGTCAATATGCAAGGACCTGAGTTTTTTACCACGTGAGCTTTAACTTGTAGTTCCCTTCTTGCTTCCAGAATTTAGATTCTTTGAAAGACTGCATTTGAGCAAACTGTGAGACAACTCATATCATTTGGACATCAATTAATTTTCAATTTGCTGTGTGTCTTAAGTAATGATTACATGACATGATGATATATCCTTTTTAGTTTTTTTTTTTCATGTGGTGGTAATGAACGGACAGTTGAACACCACTATGATACAACATTAAACTGTTTGATTAAAGATATACATTGCAAAACAACTGAACATTAAACACCAGTAATAAAGATGACAATCAAACCTCCCCATACATCAGTATACATTTTTTCTTATCTTCTGTGTATGTGCTTTGTCTAGAAACCTGGAGTAACTGATTTCTTTGCTAGACCACCACTAACTGGCTAGAGTTCACAACCTTGTTTAACCTGAATGATTAAGGATTAAATCCAGTTGCAAAATGTAGTCATTTATGTAGTCATTTATTTATTTATGAAGGCTATTTTCTTGGGAAGACTGGAAATACCTTTCATTAATGATTCTTGCTTTTCCTGTTCCAGTATGTTTACATATTAACATGTAAATACAACAATTCATAAAACTAATTCTAGATGCTCTTTCAGTGTTTTCTGTCATCACCTCCTATGTGCTAACAAAGTTTTAAAGTTGAAACACGTATAAATCCACAAAGACCATGCTGGCATGTTTCATTACTGGTTCAAGCCTGTCTTGACGGACAATGTTATACATAAAAGTTTCCTCAGAAAATAACCCAAAACACATAGTGTACACAGATATGGGACTCAATCAACACAAAACTTAAAGGCTACTTGAATATTTATTTGTTTTTAATATAATGTATTACTAGTAAAATCACTACTGCTTTCCTACATGAACCAACACAGTACCCCTGTCCTGCCTCCACTTGTGACCCTGCTCCTCACAGTGAGCTCATGATGCACATTTCAAAAGCTGGAAACCCATCAGGAGACCTTCTAGAGAGCAAAATGCTCTGTTCCTCTAGGAGAAAACATGGATGAAATCATGGAAGGGTCACAAGCTGAGAGGCTGATTATTGCTGCCTGTCTTTCAGTGGAAGCTGGATTAGAGGCAGCATAGACTGTTTTGGCCACTGACTTGAATGGCGTTTGTGGTTAATCATCCCTGGCCTGTGAGCCAGCCCAGCCCAGCTGCTTGGATCAGCTCTTGGACAGGTAGCAGGGAGGCAATCAAGAGACAGTGAAACACAAACTAATGATCATTACAGAAAATGAATGGGGGAAAGAGAGAGTATCCCTCATATGCAAATCTGATAACATTATTCCATGATTAATGTCGGGTAGCTTGCTCGTTTTGTTTTCTTTCAGAGATGTCAGCACTGGCAACTGGGAACCAAACAATAAAAAAATCATTCCTATTGTTCCTGAGTGTAATTAGACACTAATATTTGGAAAAGACTGATACTGTGTTTGCTAGAAATTTCACTATTCACTGCCATATTTTCAATACGTATTGCAAAAAACCCAAGGACCTTAGAATGAAAAGACTGTATATGTCAAATTGCATCTGAAACACTGAGTACACTGGAGATCAGAAAACAAAAGTGCACACACGGGCAAAATATTTTTTTCTTCTTTCAAGCTCTCCTTGCTCCCTGAAGTTAAAATGCTTTTAACTAAAAATTAAGAACAAAAAGTCAATCACTATGCACCCATCACACAGGCATAAAACTTCCAACCACAACAGCAATGTTGAAGAGAAGCAACATTGTCATTAAGTATGTCCTTAAGTGTCAGGAATGAAGTCTAGAAAATTAAATTATGGAGAAGCTCAAACAGTAAGAGCAACCAGAATGAAGTCTCTCGGAACAATGGACAGGGACAATGGAGAGTCAAATCACTGTAATAATACCTATTTCTGCCATAAGGAAAATAAAATAAATTACGTAATTCAGAAGTATCTCATGAACAGAAAAAGTGTGGTCCAGTGGGTAAGAAAGGAAAAAAGCCATCTACACTTTGAAAGGATTTGTAGTTACAACTTTTCCTTCAAGCATCAGTGTAAAAATTGTGAAATTGAGTATCAAAGGTCAGCATGGCAGTGCTGGTTAATACACAGAAAACCAGAAAACTTATTTCCTCACATTAAATAAAAACTCAGAAGAGAAAATGATGATTTACTACAGAACTGTAACTGGTTTGGTTTGGTTTGGTTTGGTTTGGTTTTTTTCTGGGTTATGATTAAATTAAATGGGTTGCTGAAGTTCCTTCAGTAACTTTAATAGTTCTACAATGAAATGATGTGGAAATTAAAACATCACTTTATCCGTCATGAGCAAAAAATAGCAGATATGAAAAATGATGACGGTACATATAAGCAAACCATGTGTGCAGAAGTGAACAGTAGAGTGGTGTTCTAATATAATTTTTTTAAAAATCCATAATGTAGCCAGAAAGTACTTAATAAATTAACCACTTCCAAGCAAAAATTTCAACCAGGTATATTCCTACAGCAATAAACAGGATAATAATGACCCCTTAGTTATCCAGTAATCTAATGAAACTTAAAATAGATTTAACATTTCTGGGTTTAATGATTGCAATTTTAGACACCACTCTTGGAATGGAAAAGGTAAATTTTGGAGAACAACTATTTTATCATACCAAACCTTTGTGATGATGACCCTTTACTAACATTAAAATATTCAAAACCCAGATAACAAAGAGTCAAATTGCTGACCATGGTTTTAACTAGGTTCGATGAAGTTCATGTAAATAAAAAATATTAAGTTTTACAAGTATCTATTACACTTTAAATAAATTCATGATACACATGGAGTTCTAGATCTTTATGGGTCTATAGCTATATCTACAGATGGAATTATGACAGGCCACACATGTTTATAACTGTATAATACCCAACCTAACTATATAATTACCTAACAAAAAAATTACTTATCTTGCACTAATGGGAGCTTTTTAAGACTTAGTGTTCACGTACACATTCCACTGCTAATGCACATGTACCTCATGGGAGAGACCTTAAGGATTCGAGGCTAGTAATATCCTTCCTGTGCACATGCACACCAAATCTTTTTATTTGAAGGGAAAGGCTCACATGGGCTCACAGTAAGCACACCCCAGTTGCCCACTCATGCCTGCCTCAGAGCCACGGAAGGTTACAAGGCAGGGATGGATACTGGATTAGCTATATTATGTAAATAAGGCCAGCGTGCCTAAGAGAACTACCGGAAAATGAGAAGATTTTATCTTTTGACGGTCACCCATACACGCGCATCCCAATTAGTAGAGCATTTCAGCCGGTGGTGCAGTACCAGAATACCAGAAAAGCAAGCAAAGCACCACGGTGCTGAATGAAGCCCTAGGAGTGGATGTTTCACAGAGCATTACATGAGCATTGGAAATATGAATAGATGTCTGGACATTTGTTTCTTGCCTGTGATTACAGCAGCTGTTGTTTCATCATGTATTTAAGACCAATTTTAATAAGGTTCTTTCAGATTAATTTAAACATATAGCCAACGTGCTGGAAAACCTTTTGCTCTCCTTTATCTCGGTTGTTCAGCAGCTGACACTCTTCGTGTATTGAGGGCCAGGCTTAGGTGACTTTTCTCGTTGCTTTTCTGAATTCTTCCGGGTCCATTCACTGAAGATGTTAAAATGAAAGAGACTCAGTTTTGACAAGCTCTGTGGACCCTCTCCTAAGTGTGACAGGAAAGCAGCCTTCAGCTCGATTTGCTTCAGTTGGTGAGAAGGAATGTCTCCAAACTTCCCACATCCTTCAAACAGCAGTTTCCTAGGAAAGGTGGGGAAACCTGTAGGCTCTCCCTCTCTCTTGGGCAGTTTCTCCTACAGCAGCTGACACAGTTTGCAGTTGGAGCTTTACAGACCCCTTATTTTTCCCTGCTGTTTTGCTGAAGGCTCACCTCAGGGGTTGGGAGCCAGCCCACAGGTTTAGTTTCACTGCAGTCATCATGCAGGTAAGCTCAAAAGCTGAAGCATATCAAAGCTAAACTAGTCTCGATATATTCATTCCTTTTTTTTTTTTTTTTTCCTCAAAACTCTTATTGTGCTTCCATTGCGTCCGGAGAGTAATATAGAGATTTCTCTTGTGACTAATTTCAGCCCTATAAAATTTGCTCAATTACCACAAAGTGCCATGTAGAAGAGCAGAAAATATGTCTGTATTCAGAAGCATTTAGTTCAAATCCTCTGAAGTTCTATTTTTCATTTAGAAATGCTATATCCTCTCCATCAATTACATTGCCAGTTGTATCTTTTTAAAGCAAGAATAGGATAGGCAGAATAAAGAATGGTTCAAAAAAATGACTTCTTGATCCCATTTCGCAACTATATCTTCAGTCGTAATCCCCAGAAAATCATCTTGCTATTGTCACTGTTATTTAAGGATAAATGTGGGCTGTGGAGAAGATGCGTTTTCTTCAAACTGAGAGATTCAGTCTCCCTTAGTTATCTCTATCTCTGACCCACAAAACCAGGATGGATATATACTATGAAACACTTAGACCACTTCAGAAGTTTTTAAAAATATTTTTGTACTAGTTTTCTTAGGAGGCATTGTTGCATTTGGAATACACAATATGGTGGACTAGTAATGCACAATTAATTCACAGAGGGAAGATTACAGCATAAGGACAACAGGATTTGGCTTGTTTTGAACCAGATTGCTACAAAACATTTTTTGTTGGCTTTATGACAAAAAAAAAAAAATATAATTAAGAAACAGAATGAAAACTCTGAAAATCTTTCCAGTGTTTAAAATAAATTACAAAAATAAGTTACCTTAAAATTTGGTGTTGTTGACTTTAAAAACAATTGCTATTCTAGCTCAAGGCAAGTTCTACAGACTGATTATAAAACCAATGAAAAAAAAATGCTGACACAGTGTCAGCTTTAGAGCAATAATTGCATTGCTATAATAATCTGTTTAATTGTTGTTTATTGTAATTAAAATCTCATGGCACACCAGAGTTGCAATTTTCTTTTCCATGTCAGCAAGGTTTCCTTTTATAGAACAGTTTGCCCAAAGCAACCAGTGATGTTACAAGACAGACATAAATCAAAGGACCTTACAGAGCTACACCTGGTATCCTTGAGGCAAAATGTTTGCCAAACTACAAACCCCATATAAATCAGAGCACAGTGGGTATGGGGGCATTGTTATGCTTGAAAGCAAGAATTTTACAATTCATTTTTAAGTATCTATTATATGAAGGAATATTCATGAACCAATATTATTCACTTAATGACCAAAATACCTTTCATTGTGAAGACTGACAGCTAATTATAATTAACAAGACCAATAATTTTCCCATATCCATTTTCCAGATGTTAATGTAAACTAGATTGACAACACAGATAGACATAACAAAGGAGTCTAAGAGAATTCATTTGCACCTGCTCAATACCAAAACATCACAGAGGTCAGCAGAAAATTTGGAGTTAATTTTAAGATTTTGATATGTTGAAATGACATCTAGCCTCAGTGGAACATTGAGGGCAAACTGAATGAAAATTTATACCATCAAAGATATCTGGATTAAAAAAAAAAAAAAAAAAAAAAAAAAAACTAAAGATAATTAATATCACTTTTACATAATGCATCGGTAATGTTGAAGCTTAATGTGAAATAAACACTTGAGTCAAGTTAATCTGATGCTAAGATGATTGGGCAATTTATTACAGCTTAAGAAGGACATTGCCACCAGAACAGGAAATAAAGGTTTTAAAACTTGGAGTAATTATTTTCAATCAGAGCTGCTTTCAAGGTCAAATGTCTAATACTAGCCATTATTTTCTTTCTGCTAACTTTGGCAGGCATTTTACATGTCTCATCCATAAATAATTAAAGACGTAACTGCTGTATCAGCTTAACCTTTGGAGAAAAACTTTAGCATCCAAGGTAAAGATTTTATTTGCTTTTTAGTTTCCACAAAAGACAGCAATATACAGTTTATCTGGCCTAACAAATACTACGTACTGCTTTCAAGTTCAACAATATAAACATTTCTTAATAAGCTTTCTTTGTGATTTATTTTTCTATTTGGACCATACTCAGCTACTTCAGCAAATTGAGACAAACAACGAAATCAAAATCTCTCTGTAAATGCAACCTGCTAATACAAACAAAATTAAATGGAATTTAAGCTGTTGGCAGGCAAGGACGAAGTAATATTTGATGTGATTTTTTATTCTACTAATATTGTAATTATTTGAAATGAAGTAATATTGGGAAGAGAGTGGAGGTACTACGTTTGTTTTCAATTTGCTTGTTGTTATACAAAGGTCTATATCAAGCAATGCCTTTATTATTAGTCAGATATTTATATCAGGCTATACAAAAGTAAGTGAGGGAAATAAGTGGGTTATAACATGCTCTGCTATTAAATTCTGAAATGAACATTACTTGCTGAGCTTCAGCATCTTGCACCAGAGTGTTGATGTCATCTGTATTAATCGTATTTGGCTTTTCAGGTCACAAACTCAGTAACCAAGTATTTTCATTCCAATTCAGTAAACGTTGAAGTACATGCCTAGCACTTTCAATATAAGTTGAGGTTGATTTTTACACATCAAGACTTCAGCAAAGAAGTTATCAATTGAAAGGAAGCCTTGGGATTAGTGAGAGAAGTCACCCTAAATTAGAAGAAGAAATCAAGCACAATTATCTAGATACATCTATATACAATAATACTTAAAAAAATGAAAAAAAAAAAAAAAAAAAGCAGGAAATCTCTTCAGCATTGGTGAAAATATATGGCATTTAAAGACAAAAGAACAAATTCTGTGAAACCAAATATCTACATCCCTTTAAAAAGTGTTTTTGAAAATTCTGCACAGCAGTATTTCTACTGAGGCCCTGAGTCAGCAAAACAAACAAGTAATTGCCTAATTTAAGCACATGTACTCCATATTGAAATGTAAGAAAATTACAGCTAAATCCTTCTCCCAGGAGCCCTTAGCCTTAAAATTCTACCCATTCTTTTTGCTTTTAATAATTTTAAAATTACTCAGGTTTTGTTGGATTTTTTTTTCTTTTTTTAAATATGTTATTATGCACAAAAAAAGTGGATGTCTAGTCAAAGTCTCTCTGTATTAACTTGAATCCTACATTATTTTCCACAATTTCTCAAACTCAGCATTTCTTGCTGAACTGCATTTAATGCATCTGTGTGAGATTTGGCTACTAACAAAGCAACTATATCACTGACTACAATGACAAAAAAGAAGAGTGAAGAAGGTGTATCTAATAAAAAATTCCAACCTGCACATATTTCTTGCTTAATTGCCTTCTGCTAAAAGTAAAGCAGAAAAGTTGTTAAAATCTTTGTCTTGGCTGTGGTCACAAATGAACCACGTTCACACTCACAGACATTCTAATGCAGATAATAGCTTCTCTACTGCACCACAGTAGTCAGGTATTATTAACTATTAAACCAATTACTGAGGATTGACTTTTGAAAACTAACTCTTGTACTGTCCTGGTTTCTTCCTAGTAGCTGGTATAGTGCCGTGTTTTAGAATTACGATGAGAGCAATGTTGATAGCACACTAATGTTTTTTTGTTGTTGCTAAGTAGTGATTGTAGTAAGTCAAGGACTTTTCAGCATCCTATGCTCTGCCAGCAAGGAGGTGCACAAGAATCTGGGAGGGACACGGCCAGGACAGCTGACCCAGACTGCCCAAAGGGATATTCCGTACCGTATGACATCATGCTCAGTACATAAACTGGGGGCAGTTGGCTGGCAAGGGATTGCTGCTTGGGAATGGGTTGGGCATCAGTCAATGGGTGGTGAGCAACTGCATTGTGCATCACTTGTTTTGTATACTATTATTATCATTATTATTACTATTATTGTCTCTTCCTTTACTATCCTATTAAGCTGTCTTTATCTCAACCCCACGAGTTTTTCTTTTGAATCTCTTCCCCATCTACTGTCGTGGGGTAAGCAAGAGGCTGTGAAGTGCTTGGTTGCCAACTGGGGTTAAAACATGACATGTACACAGTTGCTCTAATACTAAATGCCTACTGGTTCACATTACAGCAGTCATTGGGAAATACATGTTGGTATAACACTCTCTAGATTTTATGAAAAGAACATCATATTAACATGGTGTCTACTGAGTAATTCTATAGGATGCATTACAGTTCAAATCTTCAGGACAGAATTAAGCACAGAAACTTATTTTCACATCTTTTCTCTCTGGGACATGATAATTTAGAAAGCAGCTTGCTTTGCCCCAGGAAAAAGATTCATACTCAGAGTTTTCCATATGTCATTCCTTAAAAACATTTTCTTAATTTAGAATGAAGTCCTCCAATGAAACTGAAAGGTATATTGTGGTAACAATATCTACAAGAATGTGGGCTGTCTGGAGAAACTGCTCCTGGGTGGAAGACCTGCAGTTTTTCTCCAAATCCCTCAGAATCTCCATAACCTGAAAAGACATGACACTCTCAGATTTCAAGACTGGCACAATGTAGAAGCAAAATATGCTAAAACACTTAATGGAATAATACTTTATCTTGCTATTGGGGAATTGATAGTCATAGATGAGTTAAGTCTTTTTCAGTAACATCAACGAATCATAGCCTAGAAAACACAAATTAGCCAGCATGAACAGACCTTATCTATGTAGAAGATCTTGGCTTTTGATAATAAAACATCGTATCTCAGTAGACAGAGAGACAGAGAAAGCAGTTCTGTCATCAGCTCTACAGCATACCTTTTCATTCTTCAGGCAAATTTAGTGCCTTGAAAAACAGGATCCCAGGAGGCTCTATCTAATAATCGTAACAGGCCATCAAAATAGAAACTACTTGCTTCAGATTGTAGGTAAAGCGGTGGAAAACCTCTTGGCTTTTCCTTGCTCGCGAGTTTCCAGGTTTTTCTATTCTTCCAGCTACGCTGGGAAATCACAAGCTGCACAGCTGTGAACAGCTGGATGGCAGGTAACACTAAGTTCCATGTCCATGTCAGAAACCTACATCTTTATGCACTGGGATAGGTGATTCCTTGGCCATAAATCAATTTAACAACTCCAGTAGATGGTAGAGGGAGTTTGGGGGGGTAGGCTGAATTCAGTGTTTTAACCTTTGAGTTAGCATTAATTTCTAGAAAAAACTATCTGTGAACAGATAAACCCTAGTTATAGGCTTGTCGTTAGTCTCACCCTACAATGGCACCTCTCCAGTCCCTCAGAAGGGAAATCATTTTGTCAATGCCTTCCAGTTTCAAGCTTCTTTATTTTGTCTAATCCCAGATGTCATATCTTTCCAGTGCCATGGTAGAGCAGCATATTTTTACATCATATTTTAGCAGATGGAATCCATTCCAGCCAAATTTATCACTGCCAGATGGCTGACCCTTATTTACTGATGAAAAGTTAGACACAGAGATTAACTTTAGTCAGTTAAAACATCCAAATTTTCTGCATGAAAATGATGGGGTAGCTCTTCCCTCATCATTTCCACCAGCACCAACAGATCATCAGCTTCCACTAAGTTATTCTCTAGCAATAAATCAATGGACTTTCATGGGAGATTGTAACATCTTCTGAACTGAATTACAAGATTAGCCAGCAAAGGATTTAGGCCTTTGATACTGCAAGCAATAAGCAATATACTAAATTATCCTTCAATAGCGCTAATTCTATATTTGAAATTAATCCACTTTTCAGTACAAGAAAAAGCCCCATGTACAATGGGGCAAATATGCAATGGAAAGTCAAGATGTTTGGAGGTAATACAGATACAAGTAATAAATATTTTACATACAATATTTATTGGGTACTTTCTTAGTTGAATAAGAATAAACTCTGGACCCACAAAGCTTACGTGGAACAAAAATTTCGGTATCCAGGTAAAGATGAAGACCATCAACATCTTAACAAAGGATTAAAAAAAAATCCTAAACTTGTCTACTGAATTTATAGGCTTCAGTTTCATCCCAGAGCAGTTCTACAGCATGTTCTGTGTTTAACAGTTTAGTAGTTGGGATCTACTTTTGAAAATGGTGTTAAATGGTGCCTACAAAGAGATTTATGGAAGTAGAAAAATACAATGAAGGACAGACCCCAAGAAAGTAGATAACCCTGAGCTGGCAATTCATGGACCTGAATTAGATAGTAAACATGAGCTCCAACAAGAGAAGTGATTCTGCTAACAATTTGTAAACTGTTATGTAAAGAAATGTTGCATTACAGTTCCCTGAAATAGCCGTGAATGAAAAAAAAACAGTGACAAAAAAAAGTTGTATCACCAATGCAAGCCTTTTTACTCTCTCCGTTTTTTCTGTGTAAAAAAAGCAGGATTGTCTTTTAAAATACTCTTCCTGTGTATAGACTACCATATACATCCTACCAGTAATTCACCTATCGCCTGTCCCATTTCACAAAAAGATGTTTCTGAGAATCTCATATGGTAGATAATGTAATTTTTAAATAGCTCGGCTCCTCTCCCAAACTAATGAGAGCAAATGCACATACTATAATTACTTGTTTGCTGTAATATTTCATGAAGGTATTTTAAATGACAACATAATTTATCTTCCAGAATAAAACTAGAACTCACCGTTTCAATTCCCAGTTTATCAAAATGTGTCTATATATTAGAAAGTATTAAAATTTATAAGGGGCCTAAAGCTTCATGCTTCAGCCGTAATGCAGCTACTAACTAGCTGCCTGGGAGGCAAGAAGCTTCCTCCATGGTCATGATATTTAATAGTTCTCCACTGCTGGTTTTCTTACACCTTTTTCTGGAACTTCTGGTTCTGGACACTGACTAGGACAACATGGTGGCCTAGTGGACTGACGCAATGTGCAACTTCAGTATTATATGTCATTTAAAGACAGAGTGTGTTTTCCTAAACCACATGGCATGCACGGAGCAAAACAGCACCGTGAGCATTTCATGAGAATTTTACACCTTTTTCAGAAGTGTACAATAACAACCCCAGCCAGAAAAAGGATTAGGATCAACCATCTAATCTATTATCACTCCTACCTTCAAATTACAACATCAGAAACAACATGCAGTGTTATATATGAAATATATATATATTTCATCTTTATTGAAATATATATATATATCATCCTCATTGGCAAACAATGAATGAAATATTACACAAAAGGGACAATAAATAAAACATAGTACAAATTAAAAGGCCTTCTTAGTTTCCAGCATCTTTAACATTTAGCCACTAATTGAAAAGTAAAACATCTCTCTGTTTTCTTTAGGTGCATTTTAGCTATTCTTTCTTCTGCAAAGATATGGGAAATCTACAGTAAAGGCAGCCATTACTCCATATAAAGACATGGTTTAGGCAATATATGACAGAAGAAACTGAAAGGGTCTCTGAGTATGAAAAAGGTACTTTTTGTATCAAGTATGCAAAGCTGAGATTCCAAGAGCATTCAATCCCACTTGTCTTTCCTGTATGTTTTTCTCTGACTTGTCTGCTTCTAGTTCTTTTAAATGCCACATAAATGAAATTTTACATCAGATTATAGGCTCAAGTACTTCAAATTCAGGCTATGTGCAGAAATAAGGCTAAGGTCATACTTTCAGATCTATTGATAAGGATGTATATGCAGTTAGAGTAGATCACTGTAGAATTACAGATATTTCCCTCTTCCTGCACACATTCCACATCCAATGCATAAAATTTACATGCGTATACTTTTTGTATATAGAAAGATCCCTCAAAGCATCCCAGGAGGGAAGTTAGCACTATTTCATTGTAGTCTTAAAACAAGTTTCCATTTCATTTGTTTCTCTCCTGTTCATTCTCAAACACAAAGCAAGCTCTGAACCTTCAAGACCATGAAGAGACTTCTGTTATTTAATGTGCAAGATCAACTCAATTCCTTGGGAAAGTTTCAGGAAAAAGGTACATTGAACAGGCCAGGAGGTCTGAGAAAGGTGACTTACACACAGAGCCTATTCTTGCTTCCTACAGATCTGTGCTCACAGATGGTACCTTGGCTATTAGCTCTAGACTCCAGTAAATAAAGGAAATAATGCTTTTGGGAAAAGTTGAAAAAAATCCTTATAATCAATATTATCAGGATACCTATATATAACATCTGTCTCTGTATTACACTTATGGCATAAAATATCTTCCTCTATCAAATGGTTCAAGGTTAAATCTGAAAGTTACATCTACATCAAATTGATATCAAGCTACTTAAACTGGACATCTCAAGAAACACTTTAAGAATCGGGGAAGTGCATCTATGAACTGTTGAATTATAAAAAACTCTACCTTCTACAAATACTCTATTTAACTTCTTCAAGCATAGCTGTTTTGGCAAAGAATGCCGCATTTCCAAGTATGGTGACAGAAAGCACTGTACTGGGTTTGCCTGGC
>KL262017.1:102158-114578 GCA_000699545.1 Podiceps cristatus | reverse complement strand
GGGCAGCCCTGCCTGCCCCGGTGTGCTCCCTCCGTGCGTCCCCGAGCAGCGATTAATCTCGGGGACGGGGGAGAAAACGGGCACCCACCCGGGATGCGTGCTGCGCCCGGGAGAGCGGCAGCACGGCGCACAGAGCCTGCGGCTGCGGGTTTCGGGGGGGCTCTGCTTTCGGGGGGCCCCGTCAGTATTCGCATGGCAAACCTCTGTTTTCTTCCGCCTCTGAACTTGGCCGTGATGTGCCCTGGTCTAAAACTTGTCGAGCGAGGTCTCGGCTTCAAGGCATCGCTATTTGTCCGTTCGGTTATTTAAGGAACGGGAGTTGGGCGAAGTGCTACGGTTGTCTAAAAAAAAAAAAAAGAAAAAAATCGGGGATGAAAAGCTGAAGTGTGTAGAGATCAGAAGGATGGTTTATGCTTCGGTATCTCAGAAAAGGCTCGTGTTTGAAAAATACGTCTTCGCGAACAGTTATTTTACCTTATGGCGAGAAGGCAGTGTTGGTATTGGGAGAGAAAAATGATACCTGAGAATTTCATTTGGAACTCAATTTGCTGCACATGTGCAGTAACGCTTTTCCTGAGGATTTTTAGCATGTGGACTGATGCATGTTGCCATGTGCCTTGCAAAATTCCTTCTGCTCTGTGAGCAGTGGCAACGTATGCCCACATGCACGAAATCAAGGTGTGCTCCACACTGTTCTCGACAGCAACAGCATCAATGAGGAAAGCTAGTGTCCATCTGTGGCAGGATTACTGACATGACATGTATCCTTAAAGAACGTTTTAACTTATTCCGTTAATGGGGCATGAAGTAGTGTTAAAGTAGACCCTGACTTGACAGATAGTAACTTCTAATTTGAATAAGCGTTTGTGTCATCTTCTGTATGTGCCAAAATATAAAATATAATAATCTACTTAAAACCCTCAGTGGAAAGTTGTTGCATGATAATGGGGACATATTTTTCCTGAATAAATACAAATAGAAATTGTAACCATTCATGTAAAGTTGGTACTTGTTTGCCAGGTATAAAACCTTGATCCTACAGTGTGTGATTACCATAACGAGTTAAAACTCCATGCTGATGGCATCCTAAACATTTCAATGATATTCTGGAAACAATGGGGAGCAAGTGATTTTAGCTGATGAATTTTGGTCTGGCAACACTTGTGCCCTAAGAGATCTTTTCTTTTTGATATGTGTCTGTAACTCGTACAAGCTGTCGTCATGCGGTTGCTCACAGACTCTTTAACCATACACGCCTGAGAAGTTCCATTTCAAGAATTTGTGCAAATGGTTGACAGATGAGAATTGTAAGAACTTGCTGATGTATTCAGAGTAAGCTCTGATCTCTGTAATATTGGTGAGCTCCTTTATATTTCTTTTTCCAGAGAAAGGAGATGTGATAGTCGAGAAGAGATAAATTTATCCAGTAAGAAGGAAAATTAAAATATACTATACATATTCATTCTACTTAGAAGGCATTTAAATGCAGTACCCCAAAATTAATTCAGAAAGCTGAGGACCTGATGCTTTTTCTCTTAGAGTTTTTCTGTGGGGAGGAAGGGGGAGAATGACACCTCTAACTGGAAGTGGGCACATGGAGTTAAAACGTGAGGGTAGAGGATGTGAAAATTAAGAACAGAGCTGTCAATGAAGCTGCCATAAAAGAAGGCTGCACTGAAGTAAGAAACTAAAGCAGATCGGCTATAGGTAAGAGTTTTGCTACTGAGGGACTTGAGGAGGGAGCTGTGTTCCGGGTCAGTTGTGATTTGACTTACATCAACAATTACAGTTGTGATTTGTCCAAGAGCAGGACATTTTAATGTCGGAGGAGTCAGAATTCCATGTTGGAAATGCTCATTTTATTTCCATCAGTCATGAGGATGCAGATTTTGCTTTGTTTTAACATTGAACAACTGGCATTTTGGTAAGGATCTTTGTATTTATTTGTTACGTGTTAGTGGTAGGCATAATGAATAATATTCTTCACAAATAGTAAACCTCCACCTTGCTTTGAGCAGACAGAAACTTCCAAGCCTTGGGCTTAAGCTCTCTTTGCTCTTAGTCCTGAGAGACCTGCTCTGCATGCAGACTGGAAGTTAAAGCAGAGATGAGAGTGAATGGTATCGTTCTGGGTCCAGTCTTATTCATTTGCCAAGTACCAAGCATGACTATATTCCGTTTATAAGACTAGACTTTTTTCCTGATGATCTAATTATCCCAGTACTTTGCTTACTAAGTGTTGAAAATTTATATTGGTCTTTCAAATTGTTGTGATGAACTGGGCAGTTTTTACTCCGAGAGATATGATTCGGGATTGTTTTCACGTTTGGGAACATGTTGGTTTATACTAGTTCACGTTTTCAATGTTGTCATCACAGTTATATGAGCTGCAAGCTTATTTTTAAGAAATCACAGTCAAATTCTGGAGAATAACACCTTCAGAAAATTGTGCCAGCCTGGCACTCTTCAGAGTCCAATGTCATTTTTCCCTTTGTGTAGGCAATAGCAGAGGGCTGCTTGTACTTGATCTTTTAGTCCGTGTGCCAACTATGCCAGCTTGTCTACGCGACAGTAGTCTTGGTTCCAAGAATCAAAGGGTTATGCTTTAGATAAACCTGGCTTTGACAAAATAATCAAGCTAGGGACAGCGTTTCATTATCATAGTTTGATTGCTGTCTCTATCCATAGTCTTTCTGTATTTTTTGCCTTTGAGGAGGAAAGCTTAGAAATGTGATAATTTTGGTAGAGTGTTTGTGCGTGTTAAATGACTATTTTGAGCACTGAGATTCAAAGATGCAGGTCTTCACGTGCCTTATTCCCAACAGTTTAGCTCTGTACACTACCAGTTTGCTCCCTTGTTTGAATTGCACTCAGAGAAAGTCTTGGTTTACGGATTACATGTAAAGACAGTGAAGTGTTTTTGGGAGAGCTTTAGTGGTCATATTGCTTTTGACGTGGAGTTATATACTGCTCAGCAGTCTGGCAGAAGAAGAGGAGATGCTTGATGATGTGGTGTGGGATGGGGTTTTTTTTTTGGTTTTTTTCCCTGCCTTTCTGTTTCTGTAGTCTGGAGCAAAAGAATTTTTCTAAAGGTCCTTCAGTCATCTAGGAGACATTTCTTCCTCTCTTCAAAGATTCTTCATTTTAAAAGCTCTGTCTGGATTCACTCTCAAAAGCTTGAGCATAGTGTTAAAGAAAGGAAAGGGTCTTGTTGACATTGTCACCCCCCCAATGAATTTCTCTGAAGTGAGGTATCTTGCAACATTGCAAATGGCGTCTGTGCTCAACTTCATGTTAGCTGAAGACAGCAATCATTATGTCTAGCGTAAGGGAGTGATGATATTAATGTTGAACAAGCCTTGACCAAAGGAAAAACATCAGAGAGACAGCCTTTCTTCCTTGGTAAAACAAGAGTGTTTCTGGGTTGTGAAGTGCTGGCAGACCTCCTGGAGACTCTCTCTGTCCTTGGATCACAGAGTGAAACAGGTTCTTATTGTCCATGTTGAAGCATAAAGCAGAAAATCCAGGACCATCTCTGGTCTTCCTCCATTCCTTACTTACTGCCTTCACCCTCTTACTAGAGGAGTATTTCTCACTCAGTTGACAGATGAACATCTTAGAGAGTTTTGTAAAGCCTTCTTAAAGGCTACATGATATTTGCATAGTCCTTGCTTGGACTATTCCTGTAGGGTTGGATAGTGTCTTTGTCATGCCTTTAGAGAAATCACAGGAACATAGAGGCTGCTGTGCTATCAGCGCAATGATGTTACCCAGCATTTGTCTCTTTTTCATTAGAACTCAGATCCCAATATATCTGTGCACTGAGAACTGAAGTCAAATGGCTGAAATGCAGCTTGATCAAGAGAAGAGGTAATGAGCAAGGACAGTGTATCTGAATATCTTCTAAAGTCTCTGGCTGTTCTATCACTTGAGGGCACTTGCTCAACATTCTAAAGTGGTCTTCAACACTGGGATATATTCAGTCTGCCTATCATTAAGATTTGTACTTTTTTTCTCCTTGTGGGTATTCATATCTTGACTTGTTTTCAAGACTTGTGTGATATTTCGCTAAACTACCAAAAAGAAGGGCAGTTTTCCTTTGGGAAAACCAATTGGAAATTACAGCTGGTCGAGAACTAAGTAATTGTAACCATCCTATTTTTTTCTAAATGTACTACACATGCTCTATGCTTATAAGCAGTGCCTGAAATAAGATGGGTTTTCCCCACCAGTCACTTAGGAAGCTTGAGATGGAAGTTCTTTCTCCAAGGCCTTTGCCTTTGAAGTTTGCTCTTTCTAGAAGCACAAAACCAGGATGTGTTAAGGAAAGCTATATCTCTTTGCTTATGTTTTTCCAGCTTTTTGATGCAGGAAATCCAAGGTGATTTGTATGGGGTTTGTTACATGTAATTGGTTTGTTCTTCTTCATTCTGGTTTCTGCAGTCAACAAACATACAAAAAAGGTTTTTCTGTTGTTTAGAATATTTTAAGTTCTGATGCTGTAAAAAGGGTAAATTTAATAGTAGCTGCAGTAATAGCAGATGAAGTCAGCAGGGAGTTTTGCCGTTTGACAGCAGATTTTAGCCCATTGTTTAATTTCTGAAGTACTTCTTTCCAGAAAGTGCTTCTCTACAGTGGAGAATAAGCATTTAGTTTTTCAGTACATTTAAACATGAAGGTAATAAACATTTGTTTTCCGTCTCTGACTGTGGATGGTCATCTAAACTCTTCCTTTAGTTGACTGGGCCTTCAGACTGCAGAGTGGAGTCAGATCTTCAGTGCTTCTAGGTATTTGCATGTATGCTACCTTGCCTGGTTCTGTATACTTTGAAGTAAAGCTTTTACAAAGATGACGGTGGGAATATATGTCTCTTTTTACCAAGGGTATACTGAAGATATTTTCTTTTTTCTTCGTATATCTGTTCAGTGAAGAACACTACTACACATACCATCTTTTTATTTCTAAGTATTGTGAATAATGGTAAAAGCCACTGATAAATTGGTAAGCCACAAAAATGGTTGGATGTAATTATTCCTAATATAGGAGAATGCAAAGTCAATTCCAGTGTTCATCAAGATTTATTATATAATAATAAAATTTGTGTGTATCTGTATGTGTGTATACCTGTGTAATAGGAATAACTTTAATTATAAAAGTTGTACTGCTGTAATGCTTGATCATCTGACTGTTTTTAGGCTTCATCTTACTCCGTTAAAATTGATACTAAGGCTCTCATCATTTTAAATAGATTCATAAGAAGTATTTATAGAAATAATCTAGCAACTTCTTACTGTTTTATAAAGTCTTAGATAATGTCACTTATTGCAGAAATAAATATGCTGGATAAACGTCAGTTTGCAAATAGTTAAAACACTTAAAATTTAAGATAACTGAAAACTGTCTTATCATCTCCTTCAGGATCCCTTAATCAAAAAGCTGTTACACCATTGTCATGCCATGTTAATACTTCTATTTTCCAGGTATGTTTTCAGAGGTAATTCTAAAATCTAGGAAAAGTGTTACTTTGTTAATAGTGCAGTCACCTGGAAAGCTCGTTATTAATGAGTACCCAATTGGTTTGTGAAACACCTGCGTTATTATTATATGATAAAAATACATAGAACTTCAACATTCTGTACTAATATTTATAAACCACCACAGAGGTAAGTAGATATTGGAGTGAATTGTCACACAGAAAAATACTTTAGCAAAACCTAAGGGAAGTATTGTATGACTCATTTGTATTTTTACTGAAGCCATTATAAAACTGAATGCAAGTTATTATTTTTCTTTAAAATCTGAACGTGGTAGTGTTCCTGCTCTTAGCACTAGCAAGAATAAAGAATTCAAGGATTTTCATAGACCTTTGTGAGTACTTCTCAATCCTAATCCATGTTATGCCCAGCTCAGGTATTTTGGAAGTAAAGGTTGGCTCTACAGGTGGCATATTATAAAAAGACTTCCAAACCTTATCTTCATTTAAAAACTGACAGTTAAAGTATTAACAGGTGCTCACAGGTTTAAAAATCTGTTGCACTAACCTTTTCCTAGGGGTTTCCCCACTGATAATTAATTTAATTAATTGACTGTCCATGCAATTTTTACGTACTTGTGCAAAATGGCAATAAATTTTTAATAGTGTCCGAATACTGAGAAGTTGCACTTCTTTAAGCATGGAGGTTTGGGAAGGGCACTTAATATTGTGACTATCATTTTCTGCTTGGATTATATTGATCCTAATTTTTGTTGTTTGAAAGAGTATCTTTATGACCTCTGTGAGAGATTAAAAGGACCTTTGCCTTAGCACACGATACTGATTCATTTGCATTGACGAATCAATTAGCTAAAATTTCAGAGAAAATGAACTAATAAACAGGAAAGCTCAAGGCCAATATTTTCCATCTTTATGGCCTAAAACTTAGGTTCTAAACTTTATAATTCAATATGTGGGTTTCAAAGGGAGAGGTCCCTTTAGAGGAAGAATTAGTGTAGTTGATATTCTCTGTAGATGCCGTGTTGTGGAAATAGGAAACTAATGTTAGGCAGTCCTAATCTGGAAAGTTTGGCTGTACAGTGTTAAGCTTCCCTTTGAACTATACTTCATTAAGTATGCCATGTTCTACTAGATGTACAAGCAAGTGACCTTCCTAGGTTGAAAATTTTGTTGAAATCCTTTGGTCTTGATATTTAAGGATAGCACTGCAGGATTATACTTCTATAATAAGTATTGGTAATGTTCATTAAAAAATAAATGCAATTTAAAATATAAGCTAAAGAGCAATTTATATTCTCCAAAATAGCATTTTTTCATGTTTAAATAGTTGACTGCCTTGAAATTATATTGTCTTTGTTCTTATGTGTACCAAAGACCACTCCAGTCAACAGAAAGTTGGAAAGCTTCTTTATTTTTGGACAAACAGTTTCCTAATTATTTTTGCAAGTAAAGAAAAGCTACCACTTAATTCTGCTGACTCTTGATGTGGTGTAGCATTGTACATGTGCAGTACCTGAGGACTTGGTAATGCCCTGTAGCACTCAGACCACACGAGCTGAGGACAGTAACTTGGTCAGACTGGGAAGTGATTCCCCAGCTTGCTGCCCTTTGGTGTCTGAGGTTGGTAATCTATGCTGGGACTTTGCAAGAGAAGAACCCCTTTTTATCTGCAGAGCATAGCATAGAATTTGTTTTAAAAATGTCTTTCTTGTCTTATGCTGTAAGGACTTAAACTTTGTATAAGAAAATTTCTTTTGCAAAAGCATTTTAGAACAGAAGTGCTGTAAAAGAAACAGTCTGAATTAGAAGCAGTGAATAAATACAAAACAGCAGTCATCTTTCCATGTTGTTCTTACATTGACATACACCCTATTTTGAGTTATATAACTTAAGTAATAGGTTTTTTATTTGACCTTCATAATCTCATATCACTGGAGGTACAAATACTCATGTGAAATAAAATTTCCTTTTTTTTTTGTAACCAATCTTCACTTTTAGTTATCTGTATATGATGATGATTTTATACTTTAATGCAAAACTGTTGATTCATGGAAGTAATCCTGAGTCCGTGCATTATACAGAAGCTATATCTGGTATTGTTGCTATTGCTAGGGGCTGATGTGTCACATTTTTATAAATCTTATTTTTAGAATATCTTATTTCAGCCACCACAACCTGTTCTGGTTAAAACCGTGTTATGTTGATCCTAATGCAGTGATGACATACTAAGAGGGTGAGGGGGCTAGTTAAAAACTAGTAACATCCCTGAAGTATTACTTTAATTTCTTAGGAATGTAGGAAATCTTTGAAAGTTAGGTGCTCCTAAAGAGGCGGTAGTAGCAAGAAAACAGTACATTGAGACATATAAATTAACTGGAATTTATCACTCTTGGTTTATCTTACATTTTTCTGCCACTCACCTTCCCCCTGGTCTTTAGTCTGAAGTTTATATTTTTGTATTACACATCTTATACTTCATTATTCACATCTACCATTTCCAAAAAACAAATCCTAATTTTTTGCCCTGGTACCTTTGTGCTTGTCCATGGGCAAAGGAGAGGTGGAGCTGCCCTACTGGAGTGTGTGTGGAGAATCCCCTTGACTGATGGTCTCCAAGGTGGATCTCGCCACCCAGCTTCCCATCGTTCCTCCTGTTCCTGCTCTCCCACCTCAGCATAGGGCCCCACTGAAGAGGATGAGGCAGATGGTTGAAGGTTAGCTCATCCTTGAGGCATCCCCACATCCTACAGGTTCAAACTGAGAATTAGGGGATCATAGTATAACTTCAGGTCCATCGTGTTTTAACCCCAAATGGTAACTGGACCATGCAGCTGCTTGCTCCCTGCCCCCAGCCGGTGGGGTGGGGAGGAGAATCAAGAGAGAGGGAGAGAATTCATGGGTTGAGATAAAAACACTTTACCAGGACAGCAAAGAAAAAGATAAAAAGATACTACTACTAATAATAATAATATATAACGATAATAGAATATATAAAATGAACAATGCACAATTTCTCACCACCCAACAACTGATACAGCCCATCCCGAGCAGCAGTCAGGGAGCAGGGATATTCCCCCACAGCCATCCCAGAACAGCAAGTTCTGGAGAGAGAGAGCAAGGGAACAAGCAGCCAAATGAATGAAAGGCCAAAATGAACAAAAAAAAAAAAAAAAAAAAAAAAAAAAGTAAGTTAAGAAGAAGGTAACATGAACAGAACACGAACTGAAGAAGAACCAGAGCCCCGGGGGCACTGGCTGACCCTCACTTATACCCCCCCCCAGGTTTTTGCACCTGCACATCAGCAAATCCTGGGAAACTGCAAAATGTCCTTGATCGTTCAGCAGCAACCAACAGCATCAGCATACTATCACTGTTTTTCACACACTAAATCCAAAACACAGTAGCTGCTGAGGACAAAACTAGCTCTGTCCTGGCTGAAACCAGGACAAGGTCCTCTGTCACACATTGCTGAGGTGAGCAGAGGGTGTAGTCCAGCAGTATGAAAAGTGACAGAATGGAGTTGTCTAAAGGTTTTCATGGTGCTGTGTTCACACGTAAAGCGTTCTAAGTTGGTCTCAAACTTTAATGATGTGTGTGAGTCTGTGTAATCAAATTTGAAGGTATTTACATAATTACTGAATTATCAGAAGTCTTAAGAGAGCTGTCATGCATTATTATGCTATAAAACCTGATACCTTTTGTAGACTATGACACATAGAGTGTTTTTGTTTATACTTTTGACATATTACAAAAGATTGTGTGATGCATTCAGAAATTACATTGACACTATAGCAATCTCTGTCTCCCTTTTCTACACGGCAGTTCCTCAAAAAGAAGACTGCCAGTCATGGTTTTCTATAATCTGAAAAGGGATAAAAATTGAGGTAGTTCATCACAAATAAGAAATTTTGATGCAGTTTTTTTTTTATGCAGTTTTTTCTTGAAACTCTGACAAAGTGGACTCCCTCCTAACTCTGTGAAACATGGAAGTTAGGGACAGTAAACTTGTTAAATTATGGACAGGAATAGCTGAAAACTGGCAATTTTAATGTCTGTTTGTATTCTGGAAAAGATAGTAATGACAGCGGGAACAGAAAATTCAGGTCTGCAGGAGAGATTCTAGATACTGTAGTAATTGGACTGTAATCAAGGTTTAAGTTACTACCGTTTTTATTTGTATTCTGGTATCTTCTTCCACAGACAAAAAACAGTGGCTATATTCTAATTTAGAATTCTGTAAGGCTGCTTTGAAACATCATATTGCCTGTTAATGGTGGGATGGGATTGTTTTACTTAAGACTTACTGAGCTATATTTGTGAGGATTCTGGAAAGATATTATCTTTTATTATATTCCAGGTGTGGGCTGGGGAACTTGTCATGTAATCCAAGGACTCTGACAAAGGGCATTTTTCAGAGTGCATCCCTTCTGCGTCCTGGCATCTATTTGAAAATGCAATATTTCTATTATTTAGCTGAATGTCCACAAATTTCTGGAACTGATGTATTTTGTATTGCATACGTGCCCATAGCATTGCAGTGCTTGATCAATGAGAACATATGGGTAGATGCCACTTGGTAGAAAACTCTTGCCCAAGTGGCACAAAGTGTGAGTGGCTGAAGGCAGGTAACAAACATGGCGCATTGCTAGCCCTGTGTTGCTACAAAAGACATTGCAAAATCGTATCTGTTTTTTCAGCAGTAGGGAGAGAGAGAACAGGGTCTCTGAGACGTGTTCAACTAAAGCAAATGCTCTTATGAAATCGCTCTGGTTGCTCTTATTCCCAGCTTTCTATAGAAGATTAGAAAAGATTATGCTAGTCTGCTACAAATAGCCCCAGTATCGGTCCACGAGTTTTGATTTTCTTATAGTAGTGATTCAAATACTTCTGCTCACTGTAGTGAATCATCCGTCTGAGGCAAGGATGTTTTCTACCAACCAGACCACAGTTCTGTCAGTGATAGGGTTGATTGCTCCTCCAAAGTATAACAAATCCCACTGGAAAGCAAGAATACTTTCACCAGGAGCGCTTGGTCCATGATGAAAGTGGAAATGGTTTTCTGGATGAAGTAGATAAGAAGTTGAGTGATGCTCGTTTCAGACGCTTTTATCTAAAACTGCTGACCTCCTCTTAAGTAGTCCTGAATTTCTGTCAGCTCAGTAAGAGCCCAGGACTTTCATCTGTCTGTTTAGGATAATACTATGTGTGTGATTATTTTACAGTTAAGAAGTTTTTGAGGGATTTATTCCCTGTGTTTGCTCTGCTGCCCAAACCATACCTATCTTAGGAGTTGATTGCAGTATTTATCAGAGCTATGGAGCCCCCATTTGAGCCATCTGTAGGTAGTGGTTGTGCCATCTGTCACTGAAGACTGCGTTCCAGAGGGAGAAACAATATGCACAGACTTCGTCATGCAAAGCCTGTAGGGTATGGTCTCTGATGTTTATCCTTGCAAGATGTATAAGTTGTAGCGTTTCACTAACTTCTAAAATTTTTATTGTGATAGGGTTCTGAATGCCACAGTAGTCGATACTTTATCCTCACCCATCTGTATGTATTACGCATTTTACTGAGCTCCACACATGCCTCTGGGAGGTGAACTATGGTACCTAGTTGTTAAAGGCTGCAAGAATGTTAAAAAATGGCCAAAACCAAGCTGCAAAAGATTTCAAACTAGTAGATAGTGCTTGGAGATAATGGTAAGTGCTACACAAAATGAGGTGCCTTCGGGTGCAAGCATATCATTTTCTGAATATTTTTGCTATGAATTATCAGGGATTACAGCAGCAGCAGATGTTCGAGGCAGCATGATATAGATTGTGTGTACTTTTTTGTTATGATTAACTGAGCCAATATCCTTGTATACTAAGAGATAGGTGACTTCAAAAAGTTTCAAGAGAACATTAACAGCATGGTTCAGGAATACTTTCACTACAGATGTTGCTAGCGGGAGCAGCGTTAAAAATTTTTGCATGGTGTTTAGTGATCATCTAATTTGTGATTAGCCACTAAATTTGAAGTGGAAACTTGCATTGTCTTCAGATATATTTCACGTTGGATCTGGGGGCAGTGTGATGACCTAGACAATATTGAATATGAAAGTTTTACCTACTAATGAAACTGTGGGCCTTCAGGACAGCAATTTTCATGACTTGATATTCTCTCTATTGCACAAGCTTATAGGCAGTCCTTGTAGCCATGAAGGGTATGTCTTAATACTGTGCGGTCATGGGGCCTTGAATCCTTCTGCTGCTTTTTTCAACTCAGAATGAAGTGTGGACCAGACACAAGCTGCTAACCAGAGAGTTCAGAGGCTGCTGACAAATTTGTGAATTACCTGGGACAGTAGCTTGTCCACACAAGTAGGACTCCTGAGCTATCCTTGTTCATTTTTGACCCTCACAGTGTTGGCAATCTGTTAGAAACAGACATGAAATACAAAGCAACGAAGTGGTGGGTAGTACATACAGGGTTTTTTATGCAACACAAGGAATAATTTGTATAAATTACAGAACCCTAAACCGAGATATTGCATCAGTAAGAGGTGATACTGTACATTGCTATGTTAAATGGGAAAGGAACTGATTTAGCATAAGCAAATGGACTTTAAAAAAGCTCTGAGGTAGCTATTCCTATTCTAATACAGACCAGATATAGCATTAAGAGCCTGTTATGACTTCTATGTGTAGTGTCTGTGTACTTATATATGCATTAATAAAATATTCCAAGAAACACATAGGAAGAACATGATATTGTCAGTAAGAGATAATGTCTGTTTAATCTAGACCTAGCTTCTGAAGATATTCGTGAAACATAGAGGATCAAACATTTTATTTAAATATTGAATTTCAAGGCATTTGAGTGAATTATTCGTTGTTCTTTATGGATGTTCTCTCAACATGAAACCAAGAGGATATATAAATAT